>JARACY010004210.1:0-28164 GCA_029255725.1 Scrobipalpa atriplicella | reverse complement strand
CAAAGAGACAAAGTGCTCCTGTCAGAATTGAACTATAGGTGTACCTACTGTATAGGGCTGCGCAAGCTACTGGTTAATTTACTGATAGACATAATACATATAGTCAAATCCATTAAGATCCTCCAGGTAAGTGGCTGGTATGTTGTCATTTATGAGAGTTAGAGCGTAGTTTTTGACAAAACAAATTTAGAATTGAATTTTCCCTAATTTTTATAAGGTCGCTCCATAGTCGACTATGACTCGATCACCACTACTGGTCGATTAGTTATAGTTCTTGCCTCTTGTGACTAATGATGATTAAGACAGATTTGACCATGGAGCGAGTTTATACAGACCACATCAGCAACCTTTTCGGTGAGAGGGTGGTCGCAAGTCTGTAGTAGCTGCTACCTTAGGAAACTATTATGAAGCTTACTCTTTGTACGGTTATTTATTCTTGTGCCAAAATTGAATGCCAATCTCTGTTACTGTCTAAAGTTGGTCTAAAGGTACTCCCATTTTGGATTGCAGCAACAACGGTATCATCGCAAAATGTGCCTTTCTCATAATGTCCTTTTAGCAAAATGACCTTTTGAAAATTGTTCTGTCTTTTTATTATCCTTTTATTTCCTCTCTATCTCTTTATTTTCAGTATCCGTTTCTCTATTTGAAGTTAATCTATCTAAAATGGACATTTTGCAAAAGTAAAATTTTTTGCGAAAGGGACATTTTGCGACCAAGGGACATTTTGCGAAAAGGCGACATTATACGCCGTAAAGGTATCAACACCTGTGCTGTGTGTAACTGGCAGCCCTAAGTTCGCGTGTCAAATCGGCGGGTATTCGCGCGCGCCTGATTGCGAAATATAACGCGCGCAGTTATGTGTTGTTAGTTAGTGCACTCGCTCACAGTTACGTCAAGGAAGCTACACTACTACACTGGAAGATTGGGATTTGTAGCAGATACATTTTGTTGCACTTGTTGACGTGGTACAGAAATTGGGCGTGGCTTGTGACGTCATGAAACATGTGGATCCAAACAATAGGGAGAATTTACGTCAAGGAAGCTAGACAATACTACTACTTGATTGGAATTTGTAGTAAAGTAGTAGTAGGTACCAATCGTTGACGTGGTATATAAATTGGGCGCTTGTGACAGTATAGAATATTTTTCTCCCATTTGCTCGGAAATTGCTTCATTATTTAAAAAAAAAAAACAAAGCGTACATTCACTCTTTTCGGTACTCAAAGTGCGTAGCGGCCGGCAATTTCTCCAAACGACATTAATGAGAATTTACGCCCGCTACGCGAAATCTTTTAAGTACACACTAGTATGGTTGAGGTTTTTTTTAGTTCACATTACTTATTTTTTTCAAGGCTGAATGCGCATGTAACTTTTTTAGTTTGGAAAATATGGAATGAATGAATGAATCGAATATGCTTGTTAATATTGGCGCCGAAGAAATAGAAATTCTCTAACAAAAATTGTTTCTTTAAAAGGTGTTTTATAATATTTCCTTACAAATGAGAGAAAAGTACTATACTAGTCTCAGCCGAAATAGCAATGTATGTTCTCGTTTACACAAATTTACTAGACCATACATTGCTTTATTTACGGCCTCTACGGTAATATATTAATATTTGGCATCAGTAACATAAAAAGGATCAAAAAACTATGTTACGTACGTATCTAAAGACAAAGTCAAATAAATTTTAATTGAAATATTTTTCGAAGATATTTAACTTTTACTTGAAACATCTTAACTAAATAAATATAATAAAAAATACTTAAATATAATCCTATTTATATAAATTATGTACTTTATAAGCTCTAAAAGCACTTGTCTCTATTTATATAATATCTATTTGTATCACAGTCGGTGTTATATAACGCGATGATCTTAATGATCTATGATCCATAGATCATTATATCATAAATCACACGTCAGATACAGAGCATACTGGTAATTATTCGTGTGTGGATAAATTTAGTATTGTTTACGAACCATAATGAAATATATCCAAAATATGCTCCAGTGAGAGCCCAGACCTCAGCGTACCAGGCGACGATAAACAGCAGCAGGTAGAAACATTCATTTTCTTCTCGTCGTGTGGGTTTTCAATCGATCAACCCGATGAACCTTATTGTCAGAGTTTTGAACCGTCTAATAGCACGGACACGGCACAGCTAATACTCTGACATGGTGTGTGTAACGACCACTATCAAAGACAGCAACCGGGACCTACAGCTATCAACATTGTGTTCCCTCCCTGGGAATCAAACCCAGTACCTCCGGATCGGGAGCTCTTGGCTAAGGCCACTAGACTACGGAGGCAGTTCCACGTAGAAACATAAACATCGATGACGCAACGACCCCCAGGTCAGTGATAACAATTTGCATCCCGGGCTATCAGCTGCCCGCGCCTTCCCCGCGCTCGTTCATCAGGGCAGCTTTCTCTGACAGTGGTGCTCAAAGTATTAGGACGTGACCCCCCAAGGAGTTGACCAGTCAAGCTGAAAACATTGTCAATCCAAAGACGCAGGTTCAAACCCTGTCTGCGGTTGAATTTTTGATTTGTTATCCCACAAAGTTTGGATGTTTAAGTGTTTGTTACTCAATCACGCTTCAACCACTAGACTAATTGGGATGAAACTTATAACATATATAGTATAGGTTAGCAGGACACCTAGGGAATATGCCACTTTTTACCACGGGAAATCTTTCATTTTCATGGGAAAACTCATTTAACGCGGGTGAACCCGCGGGCGAAAAAATTGTTAGGTTATAAAATATAACCTTTACCTTTTCCGCACTGGTTCGCAGATTTCTCTGACAGCGGCACTAGATGAATTTTATGATGGGATCGTTACCAAACTTATTCACAGGCAATCCTGTGTTGCCGTCACCCGTGGTTACCGCTAGGAGGCAGCCCCCCCCGTAGCATGCCACAGCCACAGAATATATAGTACTAGCACAGCTCGATAACGAATATATCGCATCTATCTGTCGAACTTCCATACAATTTGACAGATATAATATGTTATAAAATGTGTGATAAAATAGGTATCGTGGCCTTGTTTCGGCTGCATGCTATGGGGGCAGATTCCATACCACCTATATTACCTACATAGGAGAGCTCGCCAGCGGGAAACTACGCATCATTGTGATGTTTACATCTCTGTGATTGCATGATTTTATAGGTGCTGTTTGAGAACCACTATTTCTTCTTATCCAAACAAAGCTAAACTACATTGACCTTTTACAAGAAAGTACTGAATACATTTCCCTATCTTCAGAGTTTCATAATAATATAGTTTATAGTTTTTATTCTTTACTCAATATCATTTATATAGGTACTAACTTTTACGATATTCTGTTAGGTATATTCATTTGACTTAGTGTAATCTAGTTTTAAAATTCATTCTCTTTTTATCACCTTATCTTGCTAGCTTCAATCATACAAAATAAGACATCAAAACTTCTAATAGTTAGGTTGGTCGAGAGAAGAAATAGTGGTTCTCAAACAGCACCTATAAAATCATGCAATCACAGAGATGTAAACATCACAATGATGCGTAGTTTCCCGCTGGCGAGCTCTCCTATGTAGGTAATATAGGTGGTATGGAATCTGCCCCCATAGCATGCAGCCGAAACAAGGCCACGATACCTATTTTATCACACATTTTATAACATATTATATCTGTCAAATTGTATGGAAGTTCGACAGATAGATGCGATATATTCGTTATCGAGCTGTGCTAGTACTATATATTCTGTGGCTGTGGCATGCTACGGGGGGGGGCTGCCTCCTAGCGGTAACCACGGGTGACGGCAACACAGGATTGCCTGTGAATAAGTTTGGTAACGATCCCATCATAAAATTCATCTAGTGCCGCTGTCAGAGAAATCTGCGAACCAGTGCGGAAAAGGTAAAGGTTATATTTTATAACCTAACAATTTTTTCGCCCGCGGGTTCACCCGCGTTAAATGAGTTTTCCCATGAAAATGAAAGATTTCCCGTGGTAAAAAGTGGCATATTCCCTAGGTGTCCTGCTAACCTATACTATATATGTTATAAGTTTTCATCCCAATTAGTCTAGTGGTTGAAGCGTGATTGAGTAACAAACACTTAAACATCCAAACTTTGTGGGATAACAAATCAAAAATTCAACCGCAGACAGGGTTTGAACCTGCGTCTTTGGATTGACAATGTTTTCAGCTTGACTGGTCAACTCCTTGGGGGGTCACGTCCTAATACTTTGAGCACCACTGTCAGAGAAAGCTGCCCTGATGAACGAGCGCGGGGAAGGCGCGGGCAGCTGATAGCCCGGGATGCAAATTGTTATCACTGACCTGGGGGTCGTTGCGTCATCGATGTTTATGTTTCTACGTGGAACTGCCTCCGTAGTCTAGTGGCCTTAGCCAAGAGCTCCCGATCCGGAGGTACTGGGTTTGATTCCCAGGGAGGGAACACAATGTTGATAGCTGTAGGTCCCGGTTGCTGTCTTTGATAGTGGTCGTTACACACACCATGTCAGAGTATTAGCTGTGCCGTGTCCGTGCTATTAGACGGTTCAAAACTCTGACAATAAGGTTCATCGGGTTGATCGATTGAAAACCCACACGACGAGAAGAAAATGAATGTTTCTACCTGCTGCTGTTTATCGTCGCCTGGTACGCTGAGGTCTGGGCTCTCACTGGAGCATATTTTGGATATATTTCATTATGGTTCGTAAACAATACTAAATTTATCCACACACGAATAATTACCAGTATGCTCTGTATCTGACGTGTGATTTATGATATAATGATCTATGGATCATAGATCATTAAGATCATCGCGTTATATAACACCGACTGTGATACAAATAGATATTATATAAATAGAGACAAGTGCTTTTAGAGCTTATAAAGTACATAATTTATATAAATAGGATTATATTTAAGTATTTTTTATTATATTTATTTAGTTAAGATGTTTCAAGTAAAAGTTAAATATCTTCGAAAAATATTTCAATTAAAATTTATTTGACTTTGTCTTTAGATACGTACGTAACATAGTTTTTTGATCCTTTTTATGTTACTGATGCCAAATATTAATATATTACCGTAGAGGCCGTAAATAAAGCAATGTATGGTCTAGTAAATTTGTGTAAACGAGAACATACATTGCTATTTCGGCTGAGACTAGTATAGTACTTTTCTCTCATTTGTAAGGAAATATTATAAAACACCTTTTAAAGAAACAATTTTTGTTAGAGAATTTCTATTTCTTCGGCGCCAATATTAACAAGCATATTCGATTCATTCATTCATTCCATATTTTCCAAACTAAAAAAGTTACATGCGCATTCAGCCTTGAAAAAAATAAGTAATGTGAACTAAAAAAAACCTCAACCATACTAGTGTGTACTTAAAAGATTTCGCGTAGCGGGCGTAAATTCTCATTAATGTCGTTTGGAGAAATTGCCGGCCGCTACGCACTTTGAGTACCGAAAAGAGTGAATGTACGCTTTGTTTTTTTTTTTTAAATAATGAAGCAATTTCCGAGCAAATGGGAGAAAAATATTCTATACTGTCACAAGCGCCCAATTTATATACCACGTCAACGATTGGTACCTACTACTACTTTACTACAAATTCCAATCAAGTAGTAGTATTGTCTAGCTTCCTTGACGTAAATTCTCCCTATTGTTTGGATCCACATGTTTCATGACGTCACAAGCCACGCCCAATTTCTGTACCACGTCAACAAGTGCAACAAAATGTATCTGCTACAAATCCCAATCTTCCAGTGTAGTAGTGTAGCTTCCTTGACGTAACTGTGAGCGAGTGCACTAACTAACAACACATAACTGCGCGCGTTATATTTCGCAATCAGGCGCGCGCGAATACCCGCCGATTTGACACGCGAACTTAGGGCTGCCAGTTACACACAGCACAGGTGTTGATACCTTTACGGCGTATAATGTCGCCTTTTCGCAAAATGTCCCTTGGTCGCAAAATGTCCCTTTCGCAAAAAATTTTACTTTTGCAAAATGTCCATTTTAGATAGATTAACTTCAAATAGAGAAACGGATACTGAAAATAAAGAGATAGAGAGGAAATAAAAGGATAATAAAAAGACAGAACAATTTTCAAAAGGTCATTTTGCTAAAAGGACATTATGAGAAAGGCACATTTTGCGATGATACCGTTGTTGCTGCAATCCAAAATGGGAGTACCTTTAGACCAACTTTAGACAGTAACAGAGATTGGCATTCAATTTTGGCACAAGAATAAATAACCGTACAAAGAGTAAGCTTCATAATAGTTTCCTAAGGTAGCAGCTACTACAGACTTGCGACCACCCTCTCACCGAAAAGGTTGCTGATGTGGTCTGTATAAACTCGCTCCATGGTCAAATCTGTCTTAATCATCATTAGTCACAAGAGGCAAGAACTATAACTAATCGACCAGTAGTGGTGATCGAGTCATAGTCGACTATGGAGCGACCTTATAAAAATTAGGGAAAATTCAATTCTAAATTTGTTTTGTCAAAAACTACGCTCTACCTCTCATAAATGAACATACAGCCTTACCTGGAGGATTTAATGGATTTGACTATATGTATTATGTCTATCAGTAAAATTAACCAGTGCTTGCGCAGCCCTATACAGTAGGTACACCTATAGTTCAATTCTGACAGGAGCACTTTGTCTCTTTGATGGCTAAAATCGTTTGCCGGCCCAGATGGATGGCAGCCGTCATCTTTTATCATTACCATTGTGATAGCTTTATCTCTGTATAATTGATATAATCTGTGTTGGAAGGGATTTGCGTTCGCAAGGTTATGTTTGAGTTTGGTTGTTGTCAATTTTGGCTTTCAATGAACGTATGTTTTTTTTATGGGTTCGGTTTGCTCTTGATTTTAGTCTACCTCGGAGGTAATAGAGGGGAGTTGACGTTTAGCCAACGAAACGGGATGTAACTAAAAATCTGAGCCCTGCGTTTTTTTGTCATTCGTTGACCTCAAACACAGAAATACAAGAATGGGCGATTACATTACATCCAAGATAAAATAAAAATGATTTTGGTGTGTATTTTCACTCTTTTGGTTTCTATATTGGCATTTTTTTCTATTGGCACTATTATTTTCTTTATATGTATACTTTTTCCCTTACATAATATTCATCTGAGTTTTCTCCATAATCTGCATTGAAGCGATAGGTATTTCCAACTTCCAACCACCATCAGTACGAATTTCATGCCCATAACAAACAAAGAACATGCTGTCTGTCTGTTCATAACATGGACTTACGTAACTATTTGAATATTAATACAACAACGTATACAGAGTGTTTTGAATATAGAGTCTTTATTTGTGTAATTGAAATTGATGAAATAATTATTACTTTGGCGAAATTATACTAGAAGATAGATAATTTCTTCTAAGAGACCCAAGATAAACACTTCTAGAAAATGATCGATTAATTTTTTTAAAGCAAGGCTAATAAAAAACCGATGTATTTAATATCTACACGTTTATATGAGACCCATTTTGAAATTAGTTTCTGTTCAAATTGTCAGTAATGATTGGTAAATCTTTGACGCTCTGCGTACCCCTTAAAAGATACAAGCATGATGTAAAATACAATTATTACATGACAATTCTTTGACCCTATATGAATCTCTATCGTAGGGTGTCGCAAAGCCGCCCACACTGGGCGCTATTGTTCGGATCAGATGTACGCAGCCAGGTTACCAACACCAGCTAAGCAGCAGATTGATATCTCCTTCCAAGGAAGGTGGTGACTTATGACTTGATTTAACGACTAGGGTGAAAAACTGGCGAAGCAACGCAAGTAGCATCTATTTTTTTTCAAATAGTAATTTTCAGTGATGGCGGCCAAGACTTTGCGCAACACACAAGTGCACTCTCTACTCCTTTAACCTCTTATTCTGATGAAACAGATTGACTGACACGACCAGAGAGAAATCAGGCGCAGGACAGAACCGACTATTTACATGCCCATCCGACAGCATGGATAACCCTGCAATGTCCTAATCTACCTAGCAACAACAACACACATGACATTACAAATCTATACATGAAAAGGGTCCGTTTTATCTCCCTGCATATAACCACCGTACTGGATTATTCTACACATAAATATTAGGGTCACCAGGGTATCATGACACGGCAGGCTGGGCTTACACCAAGCAATTAGCAGAGAGCGCATTCCTGGGAACCGGCGACACTGCGTGCTGATTGCAGTACCGGGGTACCAGGGGGCTAGAGGTCACTAGGAGATTGCGTATATGGAAGAAAGTTAGATAGCTACACGCAGTCGGGTGTTTTCATGTTCTAGGATAAGATTTAGATAAGATACGCGAATGGTGCCGATTCTGTTGCAGACCCGACTTGCCGTCTTGCTTTAGATGTTAAACGTCACTTTGACAGAATTATAATCAGCTGTTGTGTTGCTGTCTCTATTTTATTCTTAAAAAGTGACAGAACCAAACTAAAATAAGTTAAGTTGGGTCTGCAACTCAATCTGAATACTTATCTCTCATGCAAGCAGGCGAAAAGACATCACATCACATATAAAGAAAAAGGTGTTAGTCAGATGTGTGGTTATACATATTGTGTGAGTAACGTTACATTTTATGATATCATAAAACTAATGCGTCTAATCTATATATGTAATGTAAAGGCACGTGCAGACCGTACGTTTGTTTTTGTATGTGGACGACATAAGCATTATTTCGTCGCGCTCAGTTTTCTTAGGCCCGTAATGATAATCAGCTCTCAAGTGAGTTCGTATCAGAAATGTCATTTCAGTACAAAACGACCTGTCAAATCCATACTTAATATTGCTCTCAATCTTGAGATTGCTTTATAAATACGAGCCTTAAACACTGTACAGCGTAGGTAATTAATTTTAGTTCTAACGGTACCCTGTCCCAGCCTAGTACTTTTACATTCATACCATAATTATTCATAACATACTCCTATATTGAATTGCAATGGGCGTTTCTCCACTAGACGGCACGTCCACGGCAACGGCAACGGCACAGTATCGTCGACGATACCGTGGAACAGATAATGCATGAAAATCAATGAAATTATATGGCACGCTTTTCTTCTTGCCGGCACGGCATTGATTCCAAATTAAGGGGTAGACGACGACGAGACGAAGTAGGTATCAATGGCTATAAACGCATATTTTGTTTTAGGGAATCATTTCAGGGTGGAACGTGTTAAACTGTACAGCAATTAGAAAGCCTATTTATGCCCTAATCGTGTGCTTTCGCGTAGGCTTTCGCATATCAATTTCCTCGGACCTAGGTCCAGATACAAGACTGTATCTTAAACTAGTAGTCGTCAAACATTAGAATACCATTCAAAATTGAAGTTCAATCCTAAGTTGATACTTTGGATAAGGTATTTTTGCAGTTTAATTTTCAATCAAAACTGGTAGACCAATTACTTGTCTCTACCAATCTTGATGAACAAAACGGTTAATATAATCATTACAAAATACATTTTAAGGAGGAGCCGATGATAATAGCTTGTTATTTATAATGGGCAGCTCCAACGAGCCTTGCAAAAACCAGGTTCGTAATCTATCATCAAGTTACGATGCCTAACTAGATTAGTTTTTGCCCTCATCAGCATTCAGGTTTCCAAGTCTGAGAGAATATGGTCTAGTGTTGGTTTTTGAGTACGTATATAGACTTGTTTTGCGTATTAAATAATTAGTAGTTGTGATGAACTCAATAATATAATTTATAAAAAAGGGGACAGATTTGAAGATTAAACGACAAGTGAAGTTCAGTCGTAATTATGTGAGCAGCTTCATTCGACGCGATTTATTGGGCGCTTTTCCACTAGACGGCACGTCAACGGCAACGGCGACGGCACGGAATCGATGACATGCCGTGACGGTGCCGTGCCGGCAAGTGGAAAAGCGTGTCATATAATTTCATTGATTTTCATACATTATCTCACCTACGATATCGTCGACGGTACCGTGCCGTCGCCGTTGCCGTTGACGTGCCGTCTAGTGGAAAAGCGCCCATTGTTTGTAAGGCTGATGCGTGGCAACGTAACTAAAATTGCAAAGAATGAAGCTGCAAAACATTGTCAAACTGTCTATTCTGTTAGTAATAAAAAAAAAAAAAAATGTTTTCACCATTGTCTAATTTATCCTTATTTTTGCAATATTCCTAGGATTCTAGCGAAGATTCGGGTTATCAAATCATCCTAAGACACACAAGCTCAACTTATCCGCATACAACTCGCATCACCAAGTCAAGTGGTCCAAGTTAAGCTCAGCGGTGCCAAATATGGACCCGACAACGTTGTTAAGCATGGAGATATCGTCAAGTTATGTCAACTCCGGTTAGATAAGTTTGCTGAGTGATATGGATAAGTGAACCATGGGAAATTCATGTCAACAATGTTATTTTTCTCATACATTGCATAAATGTACTCAGATTGATGCATTTTTATTCGAAAAAAGGGTTTTTAATGGTGTATTTAGACCTCTTAACCGGTTTTTGGTGATGGCGGCTAATCTCCCAGAGATCGGCCAACTGCGCGGGACTTGTTTTAAGTGCCCAAGTATTTGCACAACACACAAGTGCACTCTCTATACCTTCAATCTCTTATTCTTATGGGATAGGTTGACTGACACGACCTGAGAGATATCAGTAGCAGGACCGACTATTTATATAAATCAGGTGTTCAGCCTGCAATGTCCCAGAACACAAAGTCATGTACTGTTGTTTAATGTTACATCATGGTAGCGGCCATCGAAGAGGTGTACGCAAAGAAAAGCGTTTCGAATGCTAAAAAAAAACTAATTTTCCTCTCGATTGCGTACCATAGAAAGTGTTGCGTACCAGGAAAACATAACACATAAGCTGGTGGGTTCGCACGGTTAATTGTCAGTCGGTTCCCTGAGTGAAAACACCCGGATGCGCCGATAGCTTTATCTAGCTCGCTCGTTTTTCTGCTTCCCTGGTAATCAGTATCGCATTGCTCCAGTTTTTTAAAGACTACTCTTAATTTGATTACAGTGTTGAAAGGCCTGAAGCATGAAAAGTGGTCTGTCATTTTTCTTTGAAGATGGTCACGGATAAGAATTGTTATTTTACGCTAGTAGCTTTAGCCTGACATTGAGTGAGTAGAATTGTTTGATTTGATACTATAAAGTAAGTTATAAAATTCAAGTTTTTTTTAGGCTAATTTCAAAGACTTCAGAGATAAGTTTAAAAAAAACTGCCTATAAATTATCAACAAGACAAAATTTCACTATCAACATATACTCCATTTTTTTAACGTTGCGTTATCGATACCAACTTGTTTTGCGGCCCATAAATTGCTTGTTCTTTACAACCTTAAAGAAAGTCAACCGCAAAACATATGTTTGTAACAAGGTTATTGTCTGCGGTTCCGAAATTTGAACCTTTGCTAAAAAAAACCTTATTTTCCTCTCGATTGCGTACCATAAAAAGTGTTGCGTAACAGGAACACATAACAACACATAAGCTGGTAGGTTATGTAGGTAGGTAACTGTAGGTCAATGCAAATTGTGACGGCTACCAGTACCAGGCCAGCATAAAAATACAACAGCTCTTAACTGTAACTCATAAAGCTAAAGTAACCGTCGAAGAACCAGTTCCATTGACATTAAACACCATTTAACTGGTTAATAACCGATTAACCGTTAGCCAAACAGTCTTTTGTTTTGTGTGCAGTGCAGTCGACATTCTATTTTTAAAATCTGTCTTTTTGCACTTTGCCTCTTAAGAAACTTCTTCATTTATACAGGGTGTTAATTTAATATCGTGCCATAGCTTATATTTAACCTTATATTTAAAATCTTCCTTTTGCACTTTTCTTCTTAAGGTGCTACCCTGAGCCAAGTGGCGCCCTCATCAGTCAAAAAATCATAATCACATCGTAATCAAACACAATTAATCGAAAATCCGGAAGATCAGATTTAAGTAAAAGCATAGAAGATAATTTAGAACATCATAAAGTTGAAATTCATAGTTCGTTTCGTGGTAGTAACAGAAAGAAAATTTGCGAAAAGCGGCCACTTTTCGCACTTTTGGTATCTGTAACTGCTGTAAACACTGAATCATGAATTTATAGTGCTTAAAATATATTTCAGTACCTATACTTTAATCTGATCTACCGGATTTTCCATTAATTGCGTTTTCAGTGAGTATTGATTTTTTTTTTTATGAGGGCGCTGGCGGCACCGGGGATCCCCTTAAGAAATTCCTTTATTCGACTATAAAGACTAGGAGTAAAAAGAGTTGTAAAAGGTAGAAAGATAAGATTCTTTGCAGGTTAACTGTGCTTGGTTAAGGCCTGATGCTATGAGGTTCTGCAATCCCGATTGCAGCACAGATGGTATGATGGTAAGTGGATAGAGACACTAGATGTGGCATGCTGAATTTATCTGTACGAGATAGCAAACATCATCATCATCATCATCAGCTCATATAAGTCCCCAACGAGGGGCACGGGCAACGAGGCCCGGGCCTTAGTCGGCCACGTAGGCCCAGTACGGATTGGTCGACTTCACACACAACCTTCAAATTTCTTCGTGACACGATGTTTTTTCCTTTACCGTTAAAGCAATTTGGCAACCATAAACACATTGGTTGGTACGAGATTTGACAGCCCAGAACATAGCTACTGGTATTGCGGATCGAGTACCTAATAGTATCGTTAGGTATTACCCTACCTGCAGCCTGCAGTGAGTCCTGGCGGATACTTTAGCATGATTTGTTCAGTAATAAATATAAAAAAAGTTTGGATGCATGTTACTCAACCACGCTTCAACCACTGGACTGATCGGGATGATACTTGGCCACATATGGGTTCGATCCTGGAAAAGGACATAGGCTACTTTCCACCGTTGGGCAACTTTCCGCATGCGGAAAACTAGTACCAAACATGAATTCTGTGCTACAGATTCGCTTCCATTCTCCCTAGATCTATGTTGATGGGTATCTTGCGGCGGGCAGATTCAATTGTGGTGTTATCAGATGGAGATGGCCGAGTCGGGGTTCGATGCCCGGGCCTTCCAATCTTGATAGTAAGCGAGATATGGCGTTACTAACAGGTGTTTTTTTTTGTCCTGAAGTGCCCAAGAAGCGCTAAGCATTGTAAGAAGCAAAATATCTGGTTGAGAAGATGAAGTTTATTTGTTTCTTATTTTTTTATGTAAAAGTAATATGACAATTATGTCGAAGTTCTGTGAGAAACGTTCATAAAATTTATCGCTTTGATTTTTTTAATAAGCATGAAATATATCTCGATGATAGAGGGTTATAGTAAAGCACGGAATCCTTTTACTTTTCGGACAATCAGGTGATTCAGCCTGCAATGTCCTAACCAAACTAGGGAAAACCTCACAAAGTGATAAATTGACAAATATCAACTTTGTGTTTCCCCCCTGGGAATCGAACCCAGGCCACTAGACCACGGAGGCAGTTAAATCACAATAGTAACTCAGTGACATAAGGCCCGGTGCACACTGACACGGTCTGATTGTCGCGACTTTGAGCGGGTGTGAGCGGCCTTAGCGGTAACGGCGTTAACTGACGTCGTTACCACCGGCACTGGACCTTGAAGAAGGCTTTTAAGGTGGATAGAGATGGACAGATGCTAAATTTTGTAATGTTTTTTTCCGTCCTACGTTTTGACCATCCGCAAAGGTTTTCTGCAACAGTTATTCTTCTACGTTCAAACCCCCCAAATTTTTTGTGAGATTGTTGATAAGCAAGCTGAATCATCTAATTGTAAACTTGTAATACATGATTCCGTGTTTTGGAAGGCAAGTTCATTTTCCAACTGCCAAGTAGAGTCTTCTCCCTCCTTTGCCCATATTTCACAGGGTCGGCTAAGTATTCTAGAGAATCAAACGAGGATACTGGTTTTTACACAGAGCGACTGCCATCTGACCGACCCAATCCTATATAGGATTTTTCCAGGTTAGTGGCCAACCCTAGCTGTCAAAGTTACAAGCCGCCAGCCGCCAATACTTGACTAATACTTGTGTTAACCAGGACCAACGGCTTGACGTGCCTTCCGAAGCACGGAAACGCTCGATTTGTATACCACTACCGGTCACCCATCCATGGCCTGGCCACGGCGATGGATGCTTTACATTCAGTTTCGGAATGATTAAGCACTAATCTAACCACTTGACCACGAGCGCTTCTTCTACCAAGTAGCAACTTCCTAGTAGAGTAAGTTATTTGATACGCATAATGCACTTTCGACTGATATTACAGGAAGTTACGTTACCGACGCAATAACCAGACATAAACGTTAAAACTGAAGACTAATTACTAATTATCGTCTAATTAGAATTGTTGTTTACTTACGAATATATAAGTTTATATAATAGTGAATATAATTATTATGCCTCCTACTAATAACACTGTATTAGATGCTACAATGTAACTGAATTTAATTTCCATAATAGACAGCATAATAAGGCTGTCAGGAACAGTGTAGGTTTTTGAAAGTTGTTCAGTTTTGTTGACCGAGCAACCCCTTTCAATTTTCGGCACAAAGTTCTCTTGCACCCTTCATTCTTGTAAAATTCTCACAGATACGTTATAATAGACTATGGAGGAGATATGAGAAGTAGGATCCATCTTCTGCCAGCTATTGACGTGCCTTCCGAAGCATTGAAAACGTACGAGTAAAACCTCATTATTTTATTTTTATTTTATTTTATTAGACGAACACAACAGTTTACAATCAATAAATTTTACAAACAGTATAAAGTCTAAGGTACAGTTCTAAATTGTAAACCACTAGTGTGAACGTGCAGCTTGGTTAAGCGAATAGACTTTCTGCGTGAAATTAACAATGTAAACATAATTTTGTAAAATAAATAAAAGTAACATTAAAGTAACATGCAACATGCGATATAGCTACAAAGTTAAATATTATCTAAGTGAGGTTGAGGGTTTTTAAGACAGCGTTTTTAAAAATAGTTTGTTTTGAATTAAAAATATCAATTTCTTTTTTATTTTTACAAAGATCGTTGTACAAACGACACATTCTAGTAAGCGGATTATAATAGGAAGTATTATTTGTGTATACATTTAACAGGAACTCATTAACTTTAGGATTGCACAAAAACAATAATAACTCAATAGCAAGTACATAACGAACCAATGTAACTTCTATGTTGATACAAATCATTACTTCCATGCTGGTCTGGGAGTGATAGAAAAAGATAGAATGTGCCAGCTGCATCTCCTCCCGGGCATGCTGTAAAAATCTGCTAAGGGATTTGAGGGTTTTAGTATTGTAATTTAGGCGATTGGCTGACAACCTGTCACTATAGCAATATACAGATCTATCTTGAATTGCCCTCAAAACTTGTCAGACGTGGTGGAACGACCTTTGTTTAGGTCGTTTACGCTCTGTATACCCCATTAGGTATTGGCGTGATTATATGTATGTATGTAGATACAAATCTGTAATAATAGATACAAGTCTGTATAGTTATGTTTATTATATCAGTACGTAGGGTAACTATTAAATTGAAGGAAACGATGTTCATAATTGGTATTGGTTTCCTGATTTCCTAATAGTAGACATATTTGGGTTCTGCAACACAATGTTAAGTGTGAAAATATGAGTACTGTAATGAACCTACCAATTTGTATCGCCAGCAGTTATTAGAAGAAATATTTTAAATCATGACATAAAATTATTGAAATCTTCAAGCACCTACACAGGTAGCTGGAGGTACCACGGAGGTACCTATAATGTATACGAGTAAATCCTTGTTGGAAGTACATCTGCCTGCTACGCAGAGGGTCCCGGGTTCGATTCCCGGCCGGGCAATCATTTTAATGATGAATTTAAATGTCTGTTTCTGGGTCTGGGTGTTCTTTGTGGTTGTTTCTGTGTATGTCCATGGCACCCCGATACAAGGAATCCTAGTGGGGGCTATGAGTGTGAGTGAAGAGTTGAGGTGAACACATGGGTTGAATTATTTTGTATCTTGTAAGTAGATAGACAGCCTGGCAGAAATTGCTACCCTTAGCAATAAGGCCGCCTATGTTGTACTTTTGTTATTTTGTTTGTGTATTACTGTGTATTTGTCTCCTTAAGTGCAATAAAGTATTTTGTATTGTATTGTATAGATTCAAGTTGCTGTGAATACTTTGATATCTTCCATTACAAGACATAGGCTCGTATTTATAAAGCGATCTCAAGATTGAGACCAATATTAAGTTTGGATTTGACAGGCCGTTTTGTACTGAAATGACATTTCTGATACAGACTCAAACTCGCTGTCACTCTTGAGAGCTGATTAAAAATACGGGCCTTAGTATTTTTTTGTAGTGTAACATTATTTATTTTATTTAATAGCTTATTGCTACAGAACCATTCCTAATAAATATGTTATGTATTCGTAGATATTGCCGATAATGCACGGACGGACGGAGAGGAGATGTGGTCTGTGAATATTTGGGTCAAATTTACATTTAAATTTATATAATTATCGTTTTCTATCGCTCTGTTACGTACTGGACTGGGAGTGATAGAAAAACATAAAATGTGCCAGCTGCATCTCATGCTGTAAAAACCAGCTAAGGGATTCGAGGGTTTTAATGTTTTGCAATTTAGGCGATGGGCTGACAACCTGTCACTAATAGCAATAATACACATGACCATCTGAAATAACCCTCAAAACTTGTCAGACGTGGCGGAATGACCTTTCGGTCGTTTTCGCTCTGCCTACCCCATTAGGGATAAAGGCGTGATTTATGTATGTATGTATGTATGTATGTATGTTACGTTTATGTCTTAGAAATACGCATTATTAGTATATTGTTTTAAGATCCTTGTATCCCAAGGCGTTTGCAGAGGGAAATTACTTATTCAACGTAAAAAATTAGGTCATCAATAGTATGTAGGTACCTATGTGATATTGCTATCGATTCGTGGAGAGCATGACTTAACTAAATCTTAACCAAAATTGTTGCCGTCCCTTTCTGTTCTCTCAGGATAGACAATGACAGGTGACAATTTTAATCAAGATATTATAGTGATTTTGTACGCTTAATCGATCATCGCTTATGATCCTTTTAAACATTTTCCTACATAAGTTATCTTCCATGCTGGACTGGGAGTGGTAGATAAACATAGAATGTGCCAGCTGCATCTCCTCCCGGGCATGCTGTAAAAACCAGCTAAGGGATTCGAGGTATTCGTTTCTGTGTATTGCAATTTAGGCGATGGGCTGACAACCCGTCACTATAGCAATATACGCAATCATCTGTAATAAAATAACCCTCAAAACTTGTCAAACGTAGCGAAACGACCTTTGTTTAGGTCGTTTTTGCTCTGCCTACCCCATTAGGGATAAAGGCGTGATTATATGTATGTATGTATGTTATCTTGTACTTACAAAAATAACAGATGATTTAAGTTTTCAACATACCTGAAACAGAACAAAGAAAAATTTTAATCTATAAATTTTACATCTTGTCTGAAACCTTCACATAAAAATACTTTAAAGAATATGGCCATCAAATTTCAAGACAACAACAAAAAAAAGTTATAAGTTCTCTACTCGTCAGGGAACGAAGTCTATGGCCATTTCAATCGACCGAGATACAAAAAGAAAAATAATCAGACAGTGAAATTTTCAAAATTGGAAGTTATGCGACTAGAAATGGCGAAAAGAAAATAAAATACAAGGAAAAAATCATTTTGGGAAATTAATGTAAAAAATCCTGACATCAAGCTACTAGCTACTAGCTAAGATTGCTTAAGTCTAATAATCGGAAGGACCAGAGCTGGGCACCGTTAATGAAAAATTTAACTTCGTTAATCGCTAATCCGCTAATCAAAAAATTAACTTCGTTAAACGTTAAAGCGTTACATTTTGAAACATTTAACGCAAGTTAAAGTTAATCGTTAATCCGTTAACACATAATAAAAAAAAATATTTTTTTATCCTGTCGTCATGAAAATTATACTTATAAGAACTGTTGGCCGAACCTGTCCGAACGTGTTGTTCTCAGCGGCGGCGGCGGCGCGGCCGGCAAGGCGGTAAATAGTAGGTACTGGATTAACGATTAACGGACTTAGGGTAAATAACGGAAGTTAAGCAGTCCGTTCCCATTTTTAGAAGTTAACTTAAAAGTTAATCCGTTAATGGAAATGTTAACTTCGTTAATTAACGATTAACGGATTAACGAGTTAATGCCCAGCTATGGGAAGGACTACAGGTGACGACAGATTAGATACACCGTACAGTCTTACAATCAGTAATTAGCATAGAATGGCTGCTTTCTACTGAACGTCGAGACTGTTGCGACATCATAATGAAACGATGTTGATAATTGCATTGGGGACAAATTATAGACGGGCTTAAGTAGATAATTATTTGGTAAGCTATTTATTTGATGGATTTTGATAACTAGCTTTCTGTTAGCGGTGTCACCCGCTGCAAAAAAAAAAACGTAGGAATAATGTAATTTCCCGTGGTAAAAAGTAGCCTATGTTACTCAGGGTGAACGAATCTTTCTAATGGTGAAAGAATTTTTGAAATCGGTCTAATACTTTTTGAGTTTATTCGTTACAAACATACACACACACACAAAAATCCAAAAAATACAAATCTTTCCTCTTTATAATTTTAGTGTAGATAATGTAGATTAGTGTAGATGTAGATGATCCGACTTATTTGTTTGACATAAAATTGAATAAAATAAGTATGACTTTCAGGTGTTTTCGTCAAATTATTTTGACAAATATAATACTGAAGAACTGTCATTAGTTGGTGATATCCAGCGATCCATCGCTATAAACTTGAATGTGGATAAGAAGATCAGCCCTTGTAGCATGCCACCGCGCGATAACGAATTTATCGCATCTATCTGTCAAACTCCCATACGATTTGACAGATAGATGTGATAAAATGTGTGATACAACTGCTATCGCGGCTGCATGCTACGGGGGCTGATGAACAGTACGCTAGGGAATAAAAGCAACTGATACAACATACATTCTTCCATGCTGGACTGGGAGCGATAGAAAAATATAGAATTTTCCAGCTGCCCTTCCACACGGACATGCTGTAAAATAATAAATAATAATTTATTTACAAGAACATAGTATAACAATATAGTATATAGTAGAATTCAGCAAAAGGAATTCGAGGGTTACAGTGTATTGTAATTTAGGCGATATGTGCTGACAACCTGTCGCTATAGCGATACACACACATTACAATCTAAATTTGCCCAAAGCCCAAAATATTTGTCAGACGTGGCGAAGGTGCCTTTCACCAGGCGTTTTACGCTCTGCCTACCCCGTAAGGCATAAAGGCGTGATTTTATGGATGTATGATACATGCTATGTTTTTCTGTTACTCCCTGCTTAGCATGCACGCAGCAAACTCATGAACATAATACCTACATGAAAAAGACTTGAAGTCTGATATTTCCGTCTAGCCATTCAGGCATCCAGTAGAAAGCTGTCACCATTCTATGGTAATAGCTAATTGTATCTACTGTGTAATCTGTTGCTACCGAAGAGTAATTAGTTATCTAATACAACCATTATTTTATAAAACGTAATTATGTTAATAATAATTGGGAGAATAATAATGCGTCCTCTTCTGTCGTTCTGAGGAGGACAATTAAGTTTTTAAAACTCAGGAATACAGCATAATTGCGCTTCCAAACAGCAATAAGGCCGTAATAACTAATAACCGATCGAGTCGCGTGCGCAGGCCGCCCCCGGTTGCGTTTGCGCAAGACATGACAAAACCCTTCATGTAGCCTGACCCGAGGACCTCTGGTGCGGTCGGGCTGCACCAATGACTGTAGATCTCTTGGACAACGATATAGGTACATTTGATTCGTTTTGAGAATTGTACGATTTGTGAAAGGTACATTTTGAGAATTGTACGATTTGTGAAAGGTACATTTGGTGAATGGTGTTACGTTTTTTGGCTGGGGCATATTTTGCTACTACCTATACCTAGTAAGTTTTGCTACTGAACCCTCATAACATGACTTAATTCTCACGCGTTAATTTCGAATGTGAAGACATTATGATAAACCCTCCATATTGTATTCGAGCCTTAACCCGAGGACCTCTGGTGCGTTTGGGCTACATCAATAAATATAAAGCTTTAGAATGACGCATGACATGACTTGAATACGTCCAGTCCTTGTGACAACACGTGGAAATCAAGTTTCGTTTGACGTTGGCAGTTTTTCTTCATACGCGATTCACATTAATTACTACGGACCACGTTTGAAAGCAAAGGATATAAGAACTAGTTATGGTTTAATGTAAAGCTATTTCTCTTAAAAACCCTTATGTGCAATTAAGTGTTTTCTTAAAATTTTGCTGCTAAAATTCTGACGTAACAGGTGCTATCCAATTATTCATAGAGAAATCTGTAGTAATTACTACAGCAATTGAAACTCAATCATGTTGCCAATTTTGACAGCCCAATTTCCTTACAACTCAGCTGTTGCATAGTCTTTCAGGTTTATGGTCGGTGGCCATTTTGTCCGGAGCAATCGACCGTTGAGTCATCCCGTTATCATTTTACTCCGATTGGAAAGTCAAGAGATTGTTTTGAAAGATGCTTTGCAAAATGGAGCATGTAATTGAAGGATTTCTTGTGGTGAAATTATGTGACCAATTTTGAGACGGCTGCATGTTTATTGTTAAAGCTTTCTAGGTTCGATTCCTAGGGGGGAACACAAAGTTTGTATTTGTCAATTGATTACTTTGTGAGATTTCCCCAGTTTGGTTAGGACAATGCAGGCTGAATCACCTGATTGTCTGGAAGAAAAAAGATTTCGGTCTCGGTCGCTGTCCTTTCATTAAGCTGTTGTTTTTCTGCATACCCGTAAAGGGTACATGAGTGATTTTATAGTATGCAAAATAAAACGAATTTTATGAAAGAACCAATGAGTCGTTTAGCTAAATACACATCTAAAATAATAGGTTCCATAACCTAACGAAAGGTGGGCAGAGGTAATGACGGAGTGGCCTACGCGGGCAGATCGCAGTTACACTGCTAGGGAGGGGAAGAGTATCGATAACTTATGATAAAAAAATCGATTAGGTTTAATTGTAATAAGACATCAAAAATGATAACTAAGGCACATGACATACAGGATGATTCGAAGCGGCGTTAAGGCAGATGCGAACAGATTTTCTGTAGAAATATAGGTACGTTAGCGCAGCGAAGTTTCAATCTGCAGCTGTCGCGGTGACGGTCTATAGGAAATCTGTCAAAAGTGACAGCGCCGCCGCCTTGACTTTTCCTACATCACAATGTTTTTTCAATAACTTATATATTGCTTTCAACTCTATCTGATATGCAAAAAAAAATAATAGGGCGATTGATAATGCCCAACATTATGTTTATTTCTTTAGCACATGATCTAACCTGAGTTGCTAGATGGATATGATAACGCGCGAGTGGCAGGTGTACAAAATATAAAATCAACTGAACATGTAAGTAACTGATACAGTCATTTGGTATTAATTATTTCTGAACTTTAAACTTGTATGGGAAACACTTAAAAACTAAAACCTATTGTATGGAAAACTATCGATACTATACAAAAGCAAAATAGTTTATGAACTGAACTATCGATAGTTTATGAGCCCATCTCTACTGATTATCAGCTATCGGCCCTTCCGTCGATTTGCAGATTACCACTAACAGGATTTCTTAAAATGATCGTTGGCTCGATATCTATAGTCGATAGAATCGATAATTGTTTCCAGTTTCATATTGCACGCCAATCAAAATGTAAAATAGATAAAGTAATGTTAGATTTCTTGCCTTTATGTGCATGTTATTATGAGTCATTATGTATTTCACCGAAGTCCGGCGCCAAACAGCTTACTGTGTTCCGTCGGTGCGTGAAACTGCATCTCCCGGGCTTGCTGTAAAAACCAGCTAAGGGATTCGAGGGTTTCAGTAGATTGTAATTTAGGCGATGAGCTGACAACCTGTCTCTATCTACAGCAATATACGCGGCGGAACGACCTTTGTTTGGGCTGTTGACGCTCTGCCTACCCCATTAGGGATACAGGCATGATAATATGACTATGACTGTTTGTTTACCCGCATTATAGTAAGTGTGACAGTTCCCGCCTGGGTGTGTTCCGGGCCGGCGCGTAGAAAACGAAAGTGTAGTTAATTACTGACGCTATCTGCCTGCGCGCGCGCATTATACTACAATGCACACAATACTGGGTGTTTTGTTTAGTATTTAGTATGTCCTTTCATAATGCAGAGATTTCTGTGTCTTAGTGATACCTTGGGGTCCATATCCGGAGGTCATAGGTTTGATTTCGACAGAAATATACAAAGTTAATATTGTGATATTTCATCCAGTTTAGTCACCCATTCCGACAATGTTCTTTGGAGGTTGATTTTCGATTTCAGTCGCTCTTTCTGATAATGGTCCTGGTCTTTTTGCAGACCCTGTTATAATTTATTATTTGGTTTATTCAGTCGGTAATCTGTAATCTCCCAGAGATGGACCAACTGCGCAGGACTAGTTTTTAGTGCCCAAGTGTTCGCGCTCTATTCCTTCAATCTCTTATTCTGATGGGACAGATTGACTGACACGACCAGAGACAAATCAGGCGCAGGACCGACTATTTACATGCGCATCCGACAGCATGGATCATCTTACTTTTCGGACAATCAGGTGATCAGCCTGCAATGCTCCAACCGAACTAGAACAACAACACAAAGTCATTGTCCCCCGCCGGGAATCGAACCCGGGACCGGGATCGTGAGCCCATGGCTCAGACCGCTATACCACGGAGGCAGTTAACTCTCTGTAATAACACTCCATGCAATAAAAAATGAAGGACAGCTGATTTACATTTATATTCAATACAACAATTACAACCTCAATAAGACCCAGTATAAACTAAACAGTAAGTAAAGTAGGTGCTCCGACTAATTTATCGCGACGGAAATGCGCACACGCATACGATGCGGCTAATGCGAACAGTGGGGACCATGTGGGGACGGAGAAATTAGTCGTCAAACGAAGAAAGTCAAAAATTCCTAGTTACTGTACGAAATGGAATCTAAATGGACAAAGATATTGTAAAGTTGTGACCAAGAATATACCGACCGACACATAATAATGTAGTAAGGTCAATGTTGGGAAGTCTGGCATACTTCATTATACATGGTAAGACCGGCACACCGTCACAAAAAAATGGCTTTTTTATTTTTTCTAGCCTCATAATGCTACTAGCGCCATGTGATTTGAACTAACACCACAATACTGGTTTTATCGACCACAAAGTAATCCGCGCTCTTATTTAAATGCTGAAATTATCGTCATTGTTACTAGGCCTTAGTGTACTACTAGATCTGTGAAATCGCTCAGTCGTCATGGACGGCTGCTTTAAGAAGACACTGATAGTGGAAGTGAGTTCTCATGTTGAACACTAAACATGACCTACAGACCTAAGTGCATTATGGGTTTTTTTTTTCAACGTGTGATGAGGTGCAGCTTGTTTGTTTGTACATGCTGGACTAGAAGTGTTTAAAAACGTAGTCGTAAAAGCATCGCTTAAAATTTCACCACTTTATTCGAACCATTTGAGTAGGTAACATGATCAGGCTTACTTTTTTTTAAATACAATAGAGAGGGATTAAACCCATGAAATTGAACAACTTTTCCCGAGAAACATAGGACGAAATATGACAAGGTTCACACTCACATCTTAAAATTTGCCCACACCCTAAAGTTTTAAGCATTTTTTTTTCTACCGGTAAAGTAGCTAGGGTACATGATCATAAGTCAACTTTTTTTAATATATAGTAATATATAGTGCTACTGGAATAACCAACACTGCAACCTAAGAGAGTGTAATGCACTCAAAAAACGGAATCATGTTCAAATCGATGATCTACAGTTCTTCGAAGGCACTGTCCGTGACGACCTCACGATTTCATCAAACAACGGCCAGTACTACTGATCCTAATCGCTACCAACCTTCTACAAAGTTATGCTTGCCTGGTAATTGGTACAACATGCGGGACCGAAAGCGATAAAGAATTGATAGAATATGCCAGCTGCTTCTCGCACTAGGGCGTACTGTAATTGTCAACAATGGGATGAAAGACTTTCATGGGGTTGTGTGTAACCTAATCTAGGATTGGGTCAGGTTTCCCTTCTCGGTTGCGGAGGTCAGATGGCAGTCGCTCTGTGTAAAAACCAGTACCCTCGTTCAATCCCCTAGATTAGGTAGCCGACCCCGTGAAATACAGGAAAAAGGCTAGGAAGATGATTGAAATTAAATTGTGCCAAACTCGCCATTAAAATAGGGTGTGCGTTGATGTCTTTTATATGAGACAACCAACTTTGCTTTGGTACAATACGCTACGTACGATAAAAATTAATACCAAATGACTGTATCAGTTACTTACATGTTCAGTTGATTTTATATTTTGTACACCTGCCACTCGCGCGTTATCATATCCATCTAGCAACTCAGGTTAGATCATGTGCTAAAGAAATAAACATAATGTTGGGCATTATCAATCGCCCTATTATTTTTTTTTGCATATCAGATAGAGTTGAAAGCAATATATAAGTTATTGAAAAAACATTGTGATGTAGGAAAAGTCAAGGCGGCGGCGCTGTCACTTTTGACAGATTTCCTATAGACCGTCACCGCGACAGCTGCAGATTGAAACTTCGCTGCGCTAACGTACCTATATTTCTACAGAAAATCTGTTCGCATCTGCCTTAACGCCGCTTCGAATCATCCTGTATGTCATGTGCCTTAGTTATCATTTTTGATGTCTTATTACAATTAAACCTAATCGATTTTTTTATCATAAGTTATCGATACTCTTCCCCTCCCTAGCAGTGTAACTGCGATCTGCCCGCGTAGGCCACTCCGTCATTACCTCTGCCCACCTTTCGTTAGGTTATGGAACCTATTATTTTAGATGTGTATTTAGCTAAACGACTCATTGGTTCTTTCATAAAATTCGTTTTATTTTGCATACTATAAAATCACTCATGTACCCTTTACGGGTATGCAGAAAAACAACAGCTTAATGAAAGGACAGCGACCGAGACCGAAATCTTTTTTCTTCCAGACAATCAGGTGATTCAGCCTGCATTGTCCTAACCAAACTGGGGAAATCTCACAAAGTAATCAATTGACAAATACAAACTTTGTGTTCCCCCCTAGGAATCGAACCTAGAAAGCTTTAACAATAAACATGCAGCCGTCTCAAAATTGGTCACATAATTTCACCACAAGAAATCCTTCAATTACATGCTCCATTTTGCAAAGCATCTTTCAAAACAATCTCTTGACTTTCCAATCGGAGTAAAATGATAACGGGATGACTCAACGGTCGATTGCTCCGGACAAAATGGCCACCGACCATAAACCTGAAAGACTATGCAACAGCTGAGTTGTAAGGAAATTGGGCTGTCAAAATTGGCAACATGATTGAGTTTCAATTGCTGTAGTAATTACTACAGATTTCTCTATGAATAATTGGATAGCACCTGTTACGTCAGAATTTTAGCAGCAAAATTTTAAGAAAACACTTAATTGCACATATTTTGCTACTACCTATACCTAGTAAGTTTTGCTACTGAACCCTCATAACATGACTTAATTCTCACGCGTTAATTTCGAATGTGAAGACATTATGATAAACCCTCCATATTGTATTCGAGCCTTAACCCGAGGACCTCTGGTGCGTTTGGGCTACATCAATAAATATAAAGCTTTAGAATGACGCATGACATGACTTGAATACGTCCAGTCCTTGTGACAACACGTGGAAATCAAGTTTCGTTTGACGTTGGCAGTTTTTCTTCATACGCGATTCACATTAATTACTACGGACCACGTTTGAAAGCAAAGGATATAAGAACTAGTTATGGTTTAATGTAAAGCTATTTCTCTTAAAAACCCTTATGTGCAATTAAGTGTTTTCTTAAAATTTTGCTGCTAAAATTCTGACGTAACAGGTGCTATCCAATTATTCATAGAGAAATCTGTAGTAATTACTACAGCAATTGAAACTCAATCATGTTGCCCAATTTTGACAGCCCAATTTCCTTACAACTCAGCTGTTGCATAGTCTTTCAGGTTTATGGTCGGTGGCCATTTTGTCCGGAGCAATCGACCGTTGAGTCATCCCGTTATCATTTTACTCCGATTGGAAAGTCAAGAGATTGTTTTGAAAGATGCTTTGCAAAATGGAGCATGTAATTGAAGGATTTCTTGTGGTGAAATTATGTGACCAATTTTGAGACGGCTGCATGTTTATTGTTAAAGCTTTCTAGGTTCGATTCCTAGGGGGGAACACAAAGTTTGTATTTGTCAATTGATTACTTTGTGAGATTTCCCCAGTTTGGTTAGGACAATGCAGGCTGAATCACCTGATTGTCTGGAAGAAAAAAGATTTCGGTCTCGGTCGCTGTCCTTTCATTAAGCTGTTGTTTTTCTGCATACCCGTAAAGGGTACATGAGTGATTTTATAGTATGCAAAATAAAACGAATTTTATGAAAGAACCAATGAGTCGTTTAGCTAAATACACATCTAAAATAATAGGTTCCATAACCTAACGAAAGGTGGGCAGAGGTAATGACGGAGTGGCCTACGCGGGCAGATCGCAGTTACACTGCTAGGGAGGGGAAGAGTATCGATAACTTATGATAAAAAAATCGATTAGGTTTAATTGTAATAAGACATCAAAAATGATAACTAAGGCACATGACATACAGGATGATTCGAAGCGGCGTTAAGGCAGATGCGAACAGATTTTCTGTAGAAATATAGGTACGTTAGCGCAGCGAAGTTTCAATCTGCAGCTGTCGCGGTGACGGTCTATAGGAAATCTGTCAAAAGTGACAGCGCCGCCGCCTTGACTTTTCCTACATCACAATGTTTTTTCAATAACTTATATATTGCTTTCAACTCTATCTGATATGCAAAAAAAAATAATAGGGCGATTGATAATGCCCAACATTATGTTTATTTCTTTAGCACATGATCTAACCTGAGTTGCTAGATGGATATGATAACGCGCGAGTGGCAGGTGTACAAAATATAAAATCAACTGAACATGTAAGTAACTGATACAGTCATTTGGTATTAATTTTTATCGTACGTAGCGTATTGTACCAAAGCAAAGTTGGTTGTCTCATATAAAAGACATCAACGCACACCCTATTTTAATGGCGAGTTTGGCACAATTTAATTTCAATCATCTTCCTAGCCTTTTTCCTGTATTTCACGGGGTCGGCTACCTAATCTAGGGGATTGAACGAGGGTACTGGTTTTTACACAGAGCGACTGCCATCTGACCTCCGCAACCGAGAAGGGAAACCTGACCCAATCCTAGATTAGGTTACACACAACCCCATGAAAGTCTTTCATCCCATTGTTGACAATTACAGTACGCCCTAGTGCGAGAAGCAGCTGGCATATTCTATCAATTCTTTATCGCTTTCGGTCCCGCATGTTGTACCAATTACCAGGCAAGCATAACTTTGTAGAAGGTTGGTAGCGATTAGGATCAGTAGTACTGGCCGTTGTTTGATGAAATCGTGAGGTCGTCACGGACAGTGCCTTCGAAGAACTGTAGATCATCGATTTGAACATGATTCCGTTTTTTGAGTGCATTACACTCTCTTAGGTTGCAGTGTTGGTTATTCCAGTAGCACTATATATTACTATATATTAAAAAAAGTTGACTTATGATCATGTACCCTAGCTACTTTACCGGTAGAAAAAAAAATGCTTAAAACTTTAGGGTGTGGGCAAATTTTAAGATGTGAGTGTGAACCTTGTCATATTTCGTCCTATGTTTCTCGGGAAAAGTTGTTCAATTTCATGGGTTTAATCCCTCTCTATTGTATTTAAAAAAAAGTAAGCCTGATCATGTTACCTACTCAAATGGTTCGAATAAAGTGGTGAAATTTTAAGCGATGCTTTTACGACTACGTTTTTAAACACTTCTAGTCCAGCATGTACAAACAAACAAGCTGCACCTCATCACACGTTGAAAAAAAAAACCCATAATGCACTTAGGTCTGTAGGTCATGTTTAGTGTTCAACATGAGAACTCACTTCCACTAT
>JARACY010004209.1:0-28165 GCA_029255725.1 Scrobipalpa atriplicella | reverse complement strand
CACGTTTTTAGTGTTTACGTTTTTGTTCTAAAAGAGTGCTGAAATACAGCTATTTGTCAGTGCTTTCATTTTAGAAGATTCGAATTACTCCCAATTGATAAACTCTGGGGTAAGAGTTTTTAAAACCCAGGCTTCTGAAATGGTTCTTGTAAAAAAAAATGTGAACACCACAGCAGTCTGTTTTACAGGGTACTCTTTTCTGTAGGTATACTACAAGGGGATTTAGCTTGCATTGCCTTCGGCAAGCTGGGAACAATCATTATGTTTCTATCTGCCGAGATAGTCAAAATCAAAGGACTCATCTTTGAGTGAAGATATTTTCAATATTTACAAAATTTTCAGATAGTCACTCTTCGAGCTTGTAATCTTTGGAGGTAGGTAAGAATATTTTTTGTTGAAACTTTTTAGACATCAAAACTAGCTTAAGTAATATTTACATCATGTCGTAGCTCTATATTTCCTACAAGTTCTTTCACTCCAAGTGTCTGCGTGATGAGTTGGCAGGACGCAGCCGGACTCGAGTTGCGAACTTTGATTAAACACCAGAACTTAGTATTGGATACTGAGCCGAGCGCTGAATTACCATAATATAGTGAAGCAGCTTGATTTCAAGCTGCAACTGCTGCAAGTTGCGCTGGCCTTTAGACACAGCGATACAGAGCGGTTTGGAATTAGTGTCTAAGCGGGAAACTTGGTCAAAGCTGATGAGCAGGACCATTTTAGGGTTCCATAGTTGACTAGGAACTTTTATCATTTCGCCAACTGGGTCCGTCTGATTGGAAGTCTCTTAAATGCATCCTTTCAAAAGATAATTTCATTAAATGGTTGTGTTCTGCTCGGATCAAACCATCGACTTTCCACAGGGCAGGAATGATCACTACTTAGCCTTCGAACCAGCCTTTTGTTGTTATAACCACATAGGTAATTTCAAATATTGCTCACTCGCAAAAGGTTCCCGTATACCTAGGTACTAAAATTCCTACCCAACGTTACTAAAATTTCCACCCAAGTGTAACTCTTAACTTCACTACTTTCATATTCTAAAATTTTGTTTAAGTAAATTTTATTTGACAATGTTTGTGCACTATGTGGGTTTTATAAAGGTGAATTCGTCAGCTTACATCTACTGCCGTATTGAGTTAGTCATTTAGTTGTATAGTTGGAACAACATAGCTGTTTGTGACGACCGCAAACCACAATGGAGTAAACCACTGGACGTTGCACCCCGAATTTCAATGTTGCTATCTGTTTGTATGCGCCACAGTACAGAAGAAGAGCAGTAAGTTGTTTTGGATTCTGCAATAATTTTTAAATTGAATTCACAAAATCAGGCCATTATCCTTTGTGGGACAAAGCATCAACGACTAAACGAAGATCGTGCCGTCATATCGCCAAGTTTTGAAGGTTATTTGAAATAAGTAGATCTGTATATTGCCGTAATGACAGATAGTCAGCCCATTGCCTAAATTACAACAGACATCCTCAAATCCCTTTGCTGTTTTTTCAGAGCAAGAGCGAAAAGAGAAGCCGCTGGTACATTCAATGTATTTTATCGCTCCGAGTACTGCATGGATGAAAATATACTAAAAATGCTCTACGACTCCCACTGATTCAGACAGTTTGCCCAGGAAGAAAAGAGGCGTTTTACTGCACTTTTTCTTATACTATGTCTTTAAATTTTGAGCAACTATGTCTTCGTGTTATACACAGTTCACATGATGCATTCTAAAGTTGATAGAATTACACTAAATTAAATCTAATCCAGCTGCTTAGTCTAGTCAAGGAACATTTTATTTATCCAACTTTCATACAGAAAAGGGTATTCATTTTACAATGAACAAATTTTTTGCGATTATATTTTCTCATCAATTTTGTTTACAAGATACAAGATACCACTACCATCATTATATTTATTTTTATATTTTAATGAGGAATCAAATCTCTTCCAAGGGCTTATTATTATTAATTTGGGTTAAAGCAAACAAAATATTTTAATTTACAGGATTTTAGTAGATCATTTTTGAAAACGGTTAATGAATTACTTCCATGCTGGAAACATAGAATGTGCTAATTGCATCTCCTCTTGTGCATGTTGTAAAAACCAGCTAAGGTATTCGAGGATTTCAGTGTTTGACAACCCCACTATAGCAATATAATACCTTATAAAGGTAATAGAAGAAGAAGAAGAAGAAGAAGAAATCTTTATTAAATGTAATAACCCTCAAAACTCAGTCAGACGTGGCGATCTTTTTTTTTTGGTCGTTGTCGCTCTGCCTACCCCATTAGGGATGAAGGCGTGATTTTATGAATGTATGCATGTTGAATGAATCCTTTTGTAAAAAATAATATTGGGGAGAGCTGTGCCGCCCTGAAATTAAAACTTCACGTGCATACATTTAATATAATTTTCACCGTTTCCTATTAAAACCGTTCTTCAATCTTCTCGAGAGAATCACACGTGACGTTCAATGTAATCCGAATATTATCCTAGAATTAAGCCGGAGTCTGTACGGGTGCAATTTCCTGGGCCACGTCTTGCCGCCCCCTTGCTTCTGTCGCCCCCATACTTCTGCGCCCCTTTTGCTTCGTAGTGTCAAATTAATTTCGCACCTGAGCGAAAACGTTATTAAGTGTTTCCGAAATTATCATTATCTAGTTGTGAGAATTCACTCCTGTGAGACTGGGAGATGTTATGAAATCCTCGTGTTATTTCACTATGTTTATGGCATCTTTATTAAAATTCTCACGATATTGTGGTGGCGTTGGTTTGCGAAGTACCTTAGGTAAACGTTTCCAGAAATATTTATATAAGTATGTAGGTAGAGGCTTTACTGCGTATAATTTATGGAGTGATAGGCTGACAGCCTCTTTCTTTGGCTATTCAAATTCAGACGTGGCGGAAACTTCATTTTACATTAAGCTCTACCTACTTATTTCGTAAAGAAGAAAAACGTGACTGTTTGTATTTCTAAATACCATAGCACGCTCTGCCTACCCCGTCAATGATAAAGCCGTGACTATACGGGGTGTAAGGGGGACAGCGTACTAGAAATTGATAGGGATTGCTCAGTCAACGAAACTGAACAACTTTTACCAGGATATTTTTTCAGGAAATGAAAAATAAAATAGGTTTTTCATACAAATTATCTTATTGACCACCATTTCGTGTATGGAAAAGGAAAAAAAAAGAACATTTTCTGAAAGAATTTCTTGGTTAAAGTTGTTCAGTTTCATTGACGGAGCAACCCCTATTAGTACGCTGCTCCCATCGTATCGAAGTATGTCACCGGCTGTTCTGTTCGCGACCTTTCGTCTCACCGTGGTGCGGACATATTTCTGAACGCCATTGTTCATTTATGCAGATAGCATTCAGAGTTGCCCGGACGTCGATATCTTTGTTCCCGATGAGGGGCGCCAAGGAGCTACGAAAATATAGATGCACTACGTCTACGGTAAAGTTGGAGATACTGAAAAACTCATAGGTGGCAGTGCTGGTCTTATCTGTTGCAGAACCAATGGCCGTTAGGGAAAATCGACTAGAGTGAAGACCACCTAGGTAACTAATCGGCAAACTAGTGAGTGTAGGTAGGGCATTTTGAAACATGATGGGCAATGGGCGACGATTGTTTCCCAATAAATTATAAGTAACAGATTGCCTGATTCTGGACACAAGTTGCACTGGATCTGTCAGAGTGAAGGTCATTGAAAGAGCCGAAGTCCTGCAGATGACGTCTTTCAGCTCAGATGACCTTCAGACCACGAAACAGTAATAAAAAAAACAGAATAAAACAAATATTCCCTATAAAACACAATTCCTTGTTCCTCCGATACGCTTGTCCCGAGCACTTCCAAGTTGTGCATTCGATCTGCATTGAACAATGTCACAGCACTCATTTTCGCTGAGAGCTGCATAATGAAGCGAGGCTATTGATTCCATACTGACTGGTTTGTGAGTATTGTCGTTGACAAGATATTTTTGTTTTATTTAAAACTGGCACACATTGAATGCATTCTCGTCTCTATGAGGAGGTAATGAGTTCGGCCACTTCACAAAGTTTATAGCTTTGACCTCTCATGCTTAGAAAATTTAATGACGTAGTCCCAAATACATTTGGCGAATTACTCGATCAACACTGCAGAGTCATTAACCCGCCTCAATGAGCCTGGCCTATGACCATTATCATAAATCAACATAGCGGGACCGATACCCTGACTTAACCTAGGTAGTCCAACGGATTTACCTTTCTTGCTTGAATCCTAGACTAAAATCACGTTATGTTTTACAGAGATAAAGCGAGCATGGACATGCAGCATTCTTTACTTTCTTCATTTCAACATATTATTTTCTCCCCCAAACTATTCGCTACAAGAGCTGGCAGCAGCTTCTTACTGAAATATTTCCGCAGTGTAGTGTTGTGTCGCAAATCCCTAGTAATTTTCTACTTGACAGCCGGCACGCAACTTAATGAGATAACTGCTGCGGGCTGGTTGCTGCGACAATTTCGGCTTTGTCGCGGCGACGTGGCGAATGGGAGATAGCTTTGTTCATTTGTAATGTGAAGTGGTTGGTCCGCGTAGATAATTAGTTGGTTTGTTTTAGTACACATGTCAAACAACCTATAAACACAATGGACTAATAGTCGATTTCCACCGAGTGACTATAATCGATTCATCAATCGCCTCACAAAGTCGCAACCCCACCACACCCTATTCACTCGGGCTGACAATTCGTAAGTTCATTAATTTGTGAACTTTCGACTATGTCATGTCAAATTCTTAGCAGGCAGCAACAAAAGATGCACAAAAGAATCTTCATTCGTAACATAAAACATCATTTGCAGAATTTCCAACAAATTAATAACAGCACAAACAATTTTTGTTTCTTTAATATTTAGTAGCGACTAAACAAACCAATGTATTACAAACTTAAAGTAAGAAATTCTACGTTAAAGTTAATAGCTAAGACATCTATAAAACTGAAACACCTGTTAAACAAAAACGACAAAGCACTAAACAGTCTATTTCAGCTGTTAATTAATCAATAAAGCATAAATAAACACAATTAGACCGTCAAAGAGAATTTTCTTTGTCCCGTTACTAATTACACGACCACTTCAAAGAGGTCCTCTGGATGGAAAGCAACGAAACAATAACTTTCCACTTTCCAATGAAATTGATAGGGTTTTAATCAACGGTTGCTAGACGCTTGACATCGCCAATAGTCCAGGAAATATAATAATTTACGGTCGGTAAATACGCCCAAGTAAAATAAAAAAAATATATAATATCAAAAGCCAATGTGATATTTTTCATATTAAATATTTGGAACTGTTTACCGCAGTCATAATTTTTAGATAATGTAAATTATCAGGTTAATTTAATATCTTCTTTATGGATTATTGTTGATAATTTATAAAGGTATTAGGTATGCAAAAAATTTGCAAGACAGAAATTCACCCCATATACCTTTTTTGTTCATTCGTAAACTTGATGTGTTTTTGTTAATTATTGCACAAAGTACCTAATTAATAAATACCTAACAAAGAGCGGACCTAATTTCACGCGGTATTCTCTACTAGCCAACTATAGTTCGACTGTCTAAATATCTTATTTGAGTTTGATGTTTAATTTTTTAAACTCTTTGATATAGGTACATAATATTCATCATATTCCCTTAAAATGTAATTATAAATTCCGCTCGTGCCATACAAACATTGCTAGATTAACCGGACTATAAGCAGGACGCTTGACATCGCCAATCAATTTGCCATTGTCTCCCAGTGAACATTTTTCGGGATCAACGGCTCCAACGGCTCCGACTTCAGAGACTTTTGAAGTTTCTTCTAATTTTAGGAGCACTTTTCTTTCGGGTGGTTATTCTTTGACGCTCAAGTGGCAAACTTTCATCGCGATTCTTTTCTTCCAAAGCTTTGTGCTGGAGTCGTTGAAAGCTGTATATTTTAGCCCCTGAAAAAGTAAACTCTGTATAAACGTATTTTTTAGCAGATATTTTTTCAAGTTTCGGCAACTATCTCGTGAAAATACAGTTTTTACTTTTTCTAAGTTTTTAGCCTTTGCATACTTTATCAACTTTCGTGGAGAGTTTCAGAACGAAAAGATGAAAATGTTTGTGTTATATTTTAACATTCAAAATCTTTAGTAGGTCAATCTACTTCTCAACCATTTGGCAGCTTAACTCTGATAATAATAGAGTAGTAGTAGATCAGATCTATAAATTATCAACATTTATATTAAGCCCTACCTACTAGTAGGTGTTTTATAGTAATAAAGTGTTAATTAAATTTCTATTTTTTTACAGACAAGTAATCCCAAAAACTACCGGACCTACATACATAAAATCACGCTTTTTTCCCTATTGGGGTAGGCAGAGCAAAAATGACCTAAATAAAGGTCATTCCGCCACGTTTGACAAGTTTTGAGGGTTATTATACAGGTGATTATGTATATTGCTATAGTGACAGGTTGTCAGCCCATCGCCTAAATTGCAATACACTGAAACCCTCGATTCCCTTAGCTGGTTATTACAGCATGCCCGGGAGGAGATGCAGCTGGCACATTCCATGTTTCCCAGTCCAGCATGGAAGTCAAAAACTACCGGACCTATCAGAAAATTATTCACTGCATAGTATTGCGATAACCAAGACTTCTTAAGTGAAAAGAGATTGACTCCAAGAAAATATCTTGAAATAAAATAGTTGTATGAAACAAAACATGCAACCGACGGTGGAGTACTTAAATGCTATTTTAGGTTGAGTTTCATAATCTATTCTAAAAAAAAAACAATCCGCTTTTAGACGAAAGTAAAGATCACCAAAAACAACATCACTGTCATTATTTCTTCAACCCATTACGAGATACCCTCATTATTGTTTGCGCTACCTTTAAACTAAACTATCTCTTACGCTACTAGCTTTAGGTTTAAAATTCAGTTTTACTATCAAACGAAGTGGAATTAATTCCCGGACCTGTACCCTTCCGATCCCACCTTTGATTTCGTTCCGCTAAACGATACTGGGATTACAAACGCAGGTCGTATGTAAATCGTGCGTGGATTTTCTCTACACAATAAATGGCTGAGCGTTTCCCGCTTGATATACTTTCAGCAAAAAATAAACGTTACTTGATTTTTTTTTCTTTACAAAATAAGAACGTTTATAAAATACTCGTATGATAGCGTGCTTTACAAGCTAAGCCGTTGGTCCCACAATCGCTATCTTTGGTAGTGGTTATTACACAAACCAAGGCAGGGGCCTGTTAGATGGTTTGAAAGCTCTGACACAAGAAATTTTCGGGTCATTCATTTATCAAATCGAAAACCTACTGACACAGTAGAAAAATAAAAGAAATTACTTACCGTGGGGTTATCATTTCGTGCTAGTTAAATACATATTTGTCCGCATAAAGAATGTACGTGAATTTAGGCCAAACATAACCCTAACTTGGAATAGTTTTTATGCGTGTGTTTGAAGTGATGTTAAAGTTCAAAAATTTTATTTTCTACTCAATAAGAAACTTTATAATAAGCTAGTTCAATAAAACTGGAAGAAAACTTTTCGCAATGGGAGTATTCCAAACGACAGACGTAACAGTGAGCCGAGTTGAGCCGAGCTCGGTCCGAACAAATGAAATAACGGTGGAATGAAAAACTCGATACAATACCAAAGAATATGTACTTAGATGCAGATCGGTCTTTCTATGACATTATTTATGGTTTAAAGAATAGTCAAAAATTAAAGTATCTATCTAACAGAGAGAGGCGTTGTTTTTGGTATGAGACAGAATTTTTGTAATTGCTCGATAAATCCTAGCCAAATAATAATATAAAAAAAAAGTTCCTCGTTTTGCTTAGCCACTTTACAGTTTTTAAAATTATTTTTAGAACTAAAATTAACCAGTGGCCTGAAACGTACATTCTGAAGTATCTCTACTCTATGTCGCTTCAGTACACGTACGCTAAGCCCACCATTACGGCTTGGGACCGCTGCTGCAGAGGAAACGTTACTTGCAATCAGTTTAAACCTTAGTTTTTATTATTATTCAATATACGATCCTAATTACATTCTTTGAGATCGATGGCTCATAAGTTTTCAGGAAATGCACTAAATTGGCGCGCACCATAGTTTTGAGCGTTGCTAATTATATTTAGGTGTCAGTATGTTTCAAGTTATGTATCTGCTTGTACGTTTGTACGTCCATTTATCATGTAAAGGATTGAGTTTATTTCTATCTTAGTATCTAGTCCACTTTACTAAGAGTCATTGCTAAATTAGTGCGCTCCTATAGTTTGGAACATCGTCAAATATATTGTGAGACTCTCCAGTTATCTACTTCTTTTCCTTATCGACTGGGTTTCGAGTCAAACGACACTACATTTAGTGTGCTCAATAGTTTTGAGCACTGTCAAAAATTGTGAGCCTGTCTATTTATCTGCTAATCTGCCCTTTTGTCTCTGCATGTATTCGTCTTTCATACTCAATTTTCTAGTAACTAAAGACTAGTGTATAGACAAATAGTGCTTTCCATAGTTTTGAGTGTTTTGAGAACCGTCAAATATATTGTGAGACTCTCTAGTTATCTGCTCATCTTCTCCTTTGTCTTTGTACATTTAATCGTCTGTTATACTCAATCCTGTAGTAACTAGAGACTAGTGTATGGGCAGACTCGTTGAGATCGATGGCTCATACATATTCACGTCGCGCACACAATTAGTGCGCTCCATAGTTTTGAGCGCCGCCAATTATATTCCGCAATCGGACGCGGGACGACGCTTTTTGTCATCGGCACGCGAATTTGAATACAGAATGGGGACTGAAGAATTTTGGTGGTCATCGAAAATAAAGTATGGCTTTGGAGATTTGACGGTCCCAAATGTTACAACATTAAATGTTACAACCATTATGTTACGTAAATGGATTATAATTATGTTTTTGAGGTTGAAATGTGCTGTTTGAACTAGGAGCGATTACGATTCATAAGATGCACACAAAATACTAAAAAATTGGGTTTTTTTAAGCGCTCGCAGCCGTTTAAAGGCAATCTATAGTTTTAGTATGTTGCAAGTAAAGTAAAGGCTGTATGATGTTGTATAATCGCTGCTGAGCTACTACAAAAATAAGTAAGCAAGTAGACGCGACTCCATTGACGATAAGATGTGTAATCAATCATGTAGGCAGTGTTCTATAAAACAATAATTATATTTACGGCAGTAGGTAACACTACATTCTAATTCTTAGAAACATTCTAAATGCATTAGCAATAAAAATCCGTTATTTGAATACCAGAAGTCAATGTATTCTTAGTCTGAATTCATTTTTCAAATGGCATGAAACATAGCTCGTTGCGGTCGGCATTTCACGAATTCACACAATTTATCATTCGCCATCAAAACTAATGAAAAGATATGACTGTATTGCGCGAACGTACTTGATGGCAAAGAGCTGGGAATAAGCTTTGAGATCTTTGAGAAACTCTGATTATGAGTTTTAAAACTATTAAAACTCTAGATAAATTGCAGGACTGGTTTCTGGTCTTACTAAATAATATTTACCTAAATAATATTTACCTAAATTAATATTTACCTAAATAATTTATAAGTACTTCATCATCATCGTCTTGATCAGGTCCACTCTGAACAAAATCATTTATTTTCTTACATATAGGTACAGGATTTTCCTTAATTAACATAAAAATCGTAGGTGTTATTAAGAAACCTTAATGTCAGTCTTCTGGCATGGAATGGAACTGATATCTCTTCATGCTTTAAGTGTATGGTAGGTAGTATGTATTTCTAGCTCTTTGCCATCCAATAAATTCCCACTAGTCCACAGCCTAGACTATCACATCAAAATTCATTCTACGTATTCCTACTCCTAATACATTCCTAAATCTATCCCCCCATCAATGTTGATACACAATGCAAAAAGCATTGATAGCGTGTTGAACAGAACCTTTGGCGCCAAACGTTACTCAAGTGTGTTGCTGCCCATAAACTCCGTAAATTTTATAAAATAATCTTCGTTGGCTGGACTTTATTCACGCTGGAGGCGTCACAAAAATGTGAAAAGAATGTAATTTCGTTAGACCCGTATAAAATTCCCGTGGCGGGCCGTAACATAAGTAGTGTCTGGGACTGCGTGATATGCCGTCTATTTGCGCAATATATGAGACCTAACTCTATGATAGGTACGTGAGGTAATTTAAGCTTTAAAATATTTGCGATAATATTGACTTTGATGAATTATTATTTCGCTCTTAGGATTTTACGAGTAAAACGAATAACTGTGAGCTAGAAATTTACCTTTGAAAATAAGCTGTGGTATGCTTTTGTATGAAATAATTTAATTAATCTTTAATTCTATTTTGCGCTTAATTAAGATTGAGGTACCCTTTCTTCAAATAACGAATACACTATTCCATAACCGCGAAATCGATATCGTTCAGACCTGATTCTCTTTTTATGTAACAATAAATAATAATGTAGGTACTAAATTGATTATTTCCTTTATTTTTCCTGTGCATAACATAAAAGCTTACGTAAGACGAATAACTGACATTTATTTATACGATGTGTCACCAAATTGCCCCCATAATTGTTTCCCATAACATACGCAGCGCAGCAGCAGAGCGATCGTCAATTGTCCACATTCCTTCACCCCCATTATCGCTATAGTAAATGGGTGCAATTCTCTTGTATGTCTGTTCGTCACGCAGCCACTACCAACCATCAGATAGCAGTGCTGTAAACGCAACTGAACGCTGAAAATGTGTGGAGTAAGTCAAGAGAATCGAGGCTTTCGTACACTTGGTAAATGCACTTTATGCAAAAAAAGAACACTAATTTTATTTAAATGACCGATGGTCAATGCGTTGAAGAGTTAAATTGGTGGTGAACTATAGATAGAGTCAACGATGAATGTTGCTAATTTCGAAACTTCAATGACCATTATTAAGTAGTATTTCCAAACACCAATGTGATCCCGAAAAATAAATTTTTGGGCACTGGAATCCAGTAGAATAGTTGTCTCAAGCCCTTGCGGAGCCTGTCATCGCTCAATTAATAGTACCGTTGAGCTCGTTGAGCTGGATTGACATTCACAAATACCTAAGCCTGTGCCTGACCTAGGTTAGACAGAAGAGAGACGTAAATCTCATACTATCCCAATCTCTCAGTTTTTTTCGGGTTTGCCTCATTTCCCAAGATGCTTATCATTTGGACCACAAAGTAGCTGCTATCTCTAATTTGTGTTCCATAACATTAATGGGGAGGGACGGGCGAAAAACTCAGGCAGATGGTCGATTACTTCGGAGTTTTTCATAGTCGTATGAGATATAAACACATCTCATAATAAAATATCTCATAAATATACCTAGGTACCTACAATCTTTATAGTGGTAAACAAGATTAGTAGATGTGAATGAACTCTACGATTATTTGCGTATCATGAAAATTAAGGAATTCTATTCATGACAACAAGAATACATTTAGGGGTATGAATCTAAAATAACCGGGATTAAAAATCTTGTCTTGTAAAATTGGCAAAATCATTACCACTCTGCAAAGATACAGATCGAAAAGGTATTATTTTATGAAATTCTAAATGGAATCTTCTGATTAAAATAATCGCATTTTTTTCTTACAATTAATTTATTTAAAGGCGTCATTCACGCGTGATGTCGATTCCAACGAGTAACCCAATTTTAAATATTGGGCGAAGACGGAGAATAACACATAGAAAGAAACAAGAATTTGTCATGGAAACGCTTCAAAGACTCCAAATGTTATTATTTTTGCCTCCGTACGTCCGTTTTCTGAAAAAAAGTAAACGTTTCAAACAATTTAACGCTCATCCATCTTTTGTGGATCTCGATTTATCCAGCCGTGGGACAAAATAAAAGACATAAAAAATTCAATTTAAACGGAAAGCCAATATCCAATCATCAGTACCGCGGGAAAACAAAGGGAATTTTCAATTGGCCGAAAACACAATTTTGGGAATAATCAGAGGTCCGCGAGGTCCTTGGGCCGTCGTAATGCGTAGTAATAACGACATCGTCCGACGGCAGACGAGTCAAAGAGGCTTCTGTGGGCCACGAAATCATTTGAAGGCATTTCACTGGTCTTTTTTTCACCTCTTATTTTTTTGAACGGGTCAGGTTTTGAGTCTAGGCTAAATCAGAAGACGGAGTCGATGATAGAGAAAGTATACTGAGAAAAACCAACTGACATTCTGACAAAATAGCAGCGAGCTGTTTGGCATAGACTTGTGGGAGGGTGTTTGCAAGCCTACCAAATACAAATTACCTTTTAATTAATTATAATTGTTTGCAATACTAAGCACCTTTTATCGTTAATGGTTTTAGTGAATCAATAATGATAATGGAAATACCTACTTAATTTTATTCATAGGTAATTGCTATCAAACTAAAAATCACTTCTATAAAATGATTATCAATGAAGTCAAAATTTAAATAATTCTCATAAGGGCAAATAAAGATAATTGTTTTATACAAAACAAGTTGTTGCGAATAGGCGATGGAGTTTCGACGAAATGCGAAAAATGGACTGTATTTTATAAAACAAGGAATATGGCGAACGCGAATGTGCCTGTAGGTAGGTGGATTACGTAACCTTGAAAAGTAGTGACGAAGCCGCGACGCGGAACGAACAAAACTGTAAACAGCAGCCCCAGAAGCTAATGAAATACAATAGATGACACTGACCTTTATATACGTTAGCCCTCCTATTGTAGAATTCGCCAGCCAGGAGTCCTTGGTGAGCCCGGCGGGCGGCGGGCCGCTCGATAGGTACCGCTTCCAAGGGGGTTTTTCTCTGCTTCAAACTTCACAGTCTATCGCAATAGAATACAAGGCACTCGCGTCGAAAACTATACGTTTCGGCGAGAAATTTGACAAGGGTTTGTCGCGAGCTGATGCGTATTGCTCGAGCGCTTGCGCACGTGGAACTGGGCGAGGCGCGAGACCGCGCCGATCGGGTCAGAAAACGAATACAAAAGAGGGTGGCATCGAAAGCATTCCAACTCGCTCCCGAGCATTTACCCACAACTTTGTTCGTTATGAAAAATGTAAAAAATACGATTTATAATAGACGATAATGAACTCAGGCACATTTACGAACACAAGTTAAACTCAAGATAACTAAACATTAACGACACTTTTAATGGCCACTTCGTTCCTTCAAAGGAGAATTTGGAGATCAAAGGTTCCGAAACGTGTGAATCGAGTTAGTAAGGGGTGGGGAGGCACTAGTAGGGGGAGGCCCGCACAAAAGCTTTGAGGCATCATTAAATCCAAGCTTTCCTTCTGTTAATGTGATGCCAGGCCTGGACAATGCATTCCAATTCTTTTTATTATTACCCGACTGCGTGAAACGCAGAAGATTTTTTGCTTTTTGACAATAATGGCGTTTTGGTGATCACCACTGTTCACCACACAGAAGTTTTTTTTTTTTCTTTTTGACAACATGACGTCGGGTTAGGTATGTCATTTGTGACACTTGCAATGATGTAAGTACCTACTTATAATGTTCGATGAGGTCACTAAAATCGGTCTTTATAGAACAAACATAAATACCTACATAAGCAGATTGACGATGAAGACTATGAAAGAGCATGTTTGTCTAGCCTAGAGAATGCGTGTGTGTGTTTTTTTACATTAAAAATATGCGAAGTTCACTTTTAACGCAGATAGGTTTTTTAAATTCTTTAAATTACTTATTATTACGCAAGTTGATTTTCCACCGGTTATTCTTTTCGAATGTTTTTCTATCTTCTGAATGAAATTTCAAATTTAATGAGACTGTCGGCCTTTTGTTCGCGCGTCGATGGATTACAGAGGAAACTTCCGACGCGTTATGAAAATGTTTTGTTCTTCTCGCTGTGAAAGAGCGCGTCGAGTTTGTCAAATTCACAGACTTAGGTTAAAGTATACGGGGTGTAAGGGACAGCGTGCCGGAAACTGATAGGAATGGCTCTGTCTACGAAACTGAACAACTTTCACCAGGAAATCCTTTCAAGAAATGAAAAAGGTTTTCTGACAAAATGACAACCTCGATGAGACAATTTTGTATGGAATAGCCATTTTCTTTTCATTTCCTGAAAGAATATCCTGGTGAATGTTTTTCAGTTTAGTTGACTTAGCAACCGCTAGATCAGTTCCTGGTACGCTGTCCCTTTCATTTTTTAACATGGAATCATGGAAAAATAATGTCATTCTTAATTTTAGTTAGTTCATATTCAAAACGTGTCACAACAGTTGACTCGTACACGGAGATTTTGTCTTTTTCTCATGATTGCGTTGTTTTTGAATTAATACGTGTCAAAAAAGTTGAGGGATTGTGAAATACTACGTTAAAAACACAATTAATTAATTAGACGAAAAGAAGTTGATTCTTCTTCACTATAGTAAGGTATGAAAAAAATTACACGCTTGATTTTATAGAGATTTTAGGGGTTGCGTGGTCTACTTCAATATAAGTCTGTGTCGTCGAGGTTGTCAGCTGTGTTCCACAAAGGACGCGTTCAAGGAGTTGTTTTACACGGAGCGTTATTTTTCAAGGCAAAACTTGTTCCATCCTTAACTTCGGAAATTCCTAAAGAAACACCGCAACATTGATATTGCTAGTGTAACGTCGTAATAATATTTTGATTGATAACACGAATCGTTTAAAGAAACAAACTTAGGATAACAGTGGCTTTATATTTAGGTTTTTCTCATTAAAAAGCAAACAAAATAAAATTATGTTCAACCTACTAGCACATAACTTTAAAGCAGAAACGTTAGCTCATTGAAATAATTTTGTTCGGAACATTTGTTCCGAGTTAGGGTATTTTGTTAGAAATAATTTCAGAATATTTCAATTAAAATCCAAAGTACATAATATCTTCATTTTGATTTGTATAAACAATCAAGGCCTACCGAATACAGGTTTGTATCAGAAATTACATTTTAGTTAAAAAGGTTTCCTATCGTTTCCAAACTTGAGCTAAATAATTAATTAGTTAACTTTTTAGAATATAGAAACAATCGCACCGGTATTTTATAACTTTCTGTTTTCTAAAGTTAAAAATTTCGACCCCACCATTGGCAAACTTCAGAAAATATATACTTATCCGTACATGTAGCCAGCCATCGTCCTTCTGTTTTATAACTTTATTTGTGCATGGTGTAACTTACCCTTAGTATTTTCCTTCCTCTAACCAATGTTTCTTTTTCAGGAGTGATCCAAGTGTGGTCAGCCCCGGGAGGCGAGACCAGGCTGCCGTGTGACCTGGCCGCTCCGTCCAGGGATGTCGGGATGCTGTTGTGGTTCAAAGGGGAAGACAGGATGCCCATTTACACGTGAGTTGTTTTCTTTTTTAAATAATCCTGAAGCTGCTCTTGGTTACAATCGCGATATTCATGAAGCATGTTTTTCTTAGCCCTTCTCAAAAGCGTCGAGGTCTTCATTTATTTCCACGATCTTGCTATTGCTCGCTGGCCATCGCGAAAGAACTCACTTGGTTATAGTTTGACCCATCTCTCCGGTTGCAAATAATTTAAAAATCAAAGAGAAAGAGTGAAGCTCTTGAGTTAAAGAACTATTTAAATAAGTGGAAGGTTACGTGATAAAATAAATATGACACCGACAGATGGCACCGAAAAATTACTGATACCTGCATCAGAAATATCTGCAATTCATTATAATATTTTTCGTGTTGCCTATATCGTAATAAAATAAGTTTTTTTTTATTTTAATGATGTTTATTTAATGTTAGTCAAAGTAGTTTGAACCCTCAAGTTGTTTTTGTACGAGACCCTTCGAGTAATGAGCTCTCTTTGCCTATTTCCATTCAAGAGCTACTGTCTGGGTTCGTCTGTCCCTATTTTGCCCTCTATCAAGAATTTTAGGTAGCTTTGAACTCTTTTACATACAAGTAAGTGCCCAAAATTATCGCTTTACACCTCGGGGGTCTGGTAGCGCGACAACAGTCGATTTATCAAAGGAATTTTGAGGGCTTGTTTAGACCATGAAACGAAACAACATTATCTGTGGAACATAGGTGGAAATATGAAAAAGATATTGTTGCTCCCATATAATTAACGACTCGAACTGACACCTTTTGTATGGAAAGTCCAATTTCTTTTTCATATTTTAACCTATATTCCATTGAGAAAGTTAGTTGAGATTCATGGTCTAATCAAGTCTTTATTTCTTTAGCGAATGAAAAATCTCGCTGTAAAAGTCGAGTCTCCAATAGGATTGTATCTTTTCGTCCACCTTGCAGCTAAAAATGCAACTCTACCAACTAATAATTTACTACCCTAAATTTTACAGCATCCGAAGTTCCAATAATTTCAGCTGAAAATTCAATACAATTACAAGTGTCGAGCGCAAGTTCATGTAGATTGCGTAGCATGTGAGTCCTTTTAATCCTTTTTGTATCATAATACATTTATTTCTACGCAATGAACAACGTTTCTAAAATTGTAGTTCTGTTCAACCTGCTCTAGGGATAGTGACGTAGCATCCGGCTTGGTGACGTCAATAATAAGGCCATTGTCTGTGTCTGAATGGTCTAATCCTGACAATGAATACGCTGGCCACGTTGGATGGCTCGTACGGTCACGTGGGTTATGTTCGGAATTTAAAATAGTGTAATAGATGGCGGTGGTGTCAGTTTTAGAATACGTTTTAGAATCGGGAGGTTGGGTTTGATGTACAGGGTGTGGCAGACAGTTTCCTGCTAACCGATAGTCTTGATAGCTCAATGAAAAGAAATTCTTTCGGGTTTTGAAAAGTATTTAGCTTCCCCAAGGCTTCGCAACACAAAAAAGATTTCCGTTCATAAACGGAAGTATTTTATTTATTATTTCTTTGAAGATTTTCTTTATGAAAGTTGTTTAGTTTCTTAGTCTGAGCAACTTGTTTCAGTTTGCAGCTGCTATTATTTAAATGTTACTTACACGTAAGAGCAAAATAAAATGATTTTTTGACGTTAGTAGTAAACAATTTCAACAGATTAGGTATGTATTGTTGGTAGAGTCGATTTAAAAACATCTGGCATGCGACCATCCCTCTACAACTGCCAAGGAGTAGGCAATTTTTTGTCACTATCGCATTGTGTCTTCTTAAAGTTGTTGGCTCTAAAGACTATGGAAAAAAACTACTTCGTCAAATAAAAAGGAAGAAAAAAACACTTGATGCGCAAAGTTGTTTTTACATTTAACCTATTAACTCCTAAACCATGTACCTAAGTATAGGCATGGGTATAGATTATGGATATGTTCCTTACTTATTAGGTACCATTTTTTTTTAACCTATAGACATTATGTCAAAGCAAAAGCACAGCATCACTAACCATAAAACTTGTACACTGTTTCAAAACCCAACGCTGCTTTTCTTTTGAAATTTAGATCGAATTGTAAAAAAAACAACGATGGATGCTGAAACTGTGCCATGTCGTGGATTGTGAGTTCCGCAAAGAGATCGTACCACCGATCTAGGTTTGAAAAGACCATGCAATCTACTTTATTTTGTCGTATTTTTAACTCGATATTTATTTCCTAAACCACTACTAAAATCCGTGTTTTAATTATCCACGTATCCCACTGATAGAAAAATCCTATGTTTGAATTATCGACGTATCCCACTGATAGAAAAATCCTATGTTTGAATTATCGACGTATCGCACTGTTAGAAAAATCCTATGTTTGAATTATCGACGTATCCCACTGTTAGAAAAATTCTATGTTCGAATTATCCACTAAATATCCCCCTGTTAGAACTAAGAAAACATTTTATCCCTACCAGGGGGGTAGGTCAAAGGAACATAATGTGAAACGGGGGTTAAACTAAATGATTTTTTAGACTATTAGAGAATCTGCTCCGTCTCAGGTCTGTGGGTCGTACCCTCATTTTCCTGCACAAGCGTATTTTTGCCGCGGTTCATTTGGTTAATGGAATAGAAGCATCCCGCGGATTGGATCTTTCCGAACTATCTTTGTCTTTGTAGTATAGATTTTTCTAGTCTTTTGTTTCTGTGCTCTTCAGAGAGTAATTTTGATTACTGAGGATTAGGAGATGTTTGTAATTTGCTGGAGTAGGTATTTTTCAAAGTACGTGTATAATATAATAATAATGTGATTATTACTAGTTTCAGACAGAGGAGCATAACATAAATTTTTGAAGCACGAAAAAATATTTCAATATTATTATAAATTGGTTTTAATAGGCTAGGAAATATTACCCGTAGGAAAGTACGCCGTACTATTATGTGTGGTTTGTCGTGGATGCGTAGTACCGACCACAAAGCAAACATCTGTGGTAAACAAGTTTTTTTTTCTTTAGGTAAAGAACATAATATTCCAAATTCGAATGTCTCTCAGCACCAGCCAGTAACATATTAATTACCGACGTGAGAACGAGAAGGGCGTGGACCCACCAGCGCGTGCTCCATTCATCAGCACCAAACGTCTTGTCAGTTCTTGTCGCGAACTGGCGTGTTCATTAATTACATGCGACCGTTTTGTGACGTTTGACGCTCAATTTCTCAATTGTGTGACGTCAAAGAGGCTGTATGTAATTTTGGAATTATGAGGTGCACTGAAATGAATAATTTCTTGTATTGAGTGGTATTGATCAGTGGGAAATCAAGCAAGATCTCAAGGTAAGCCATTGTCTCATAGCGCGTTATGCTGTCTTGGTTCATTAATGACCGTATCTTAGCCAGAAAAAAAAAAAGATTTTGTTATTGGAAATCGAAAATCTGAAAATTGTTTAAACATACTGGTACTGGTACAATACAATTTTTGTAAAGATATACAAATAAAACAAAAACAATAATCAAAATAATTACTTTTTACAATCTTCTACGGAGTCGCTACGTAGGTATTGCTACGGCGTAGCAGCATCGTAGTATTTTTGATAGTTCTACGCTACATACAAAGAATTGAAGGTTTTTTTTTTTTTGAAATAAATGCAAAGACACATGTAGATAAACTTGGACTGAATTTGTTTATGAGGATCCATTCAAAAAGAATCATTGATATTTTTATATATAATTTACAAATTTACAAATAAACGATATAAAAATGTTTCATCTCTTTATCTATGACATCTCGTAAAAGTAAGATATTGTGTTGAAAACGTTGTCCCTGAAATAGCTTTCTAGAAAATATAAAAGAAACAGTTTATTATCTACTTTAACAAAATAGTAACATTAGTTTTGTCACTGCTGTGTTCAATAAATTATTTCAAGCTTCGTTTGAAACTGATGCTAGGTATTTGGCACATTTTAGTAGGATACATTTTCTTCATGTCATCCATTATATTTGATAAAATTTACTGGATAAAATATATTTTATTTACCATCTTTTTTCACTATACAAATAAGTAAAAAAAATGTTGTAACCATAAGACTAGATTTTTTAGCTGCATCCGTAAACTTTTAATCTAAATTTTATTAAGCTGGTAAGAGTAATAATCACACTCATTACTCTTCGTTATTTACCATCGTAGGTATTTATTTTGTTTTATTTATTGTTATGATATGGTACAGCAAATAGGAATCTTTCTGGGGAACGCCATAAGCTTAACTGTTTGTCAGTCTGAAAGTATCATCAATTCATCACTAAATAAAATAATCCTCGGGTTGAATACAGAAAATAAAAATATGAAAATTCTTTTATCACAATATAATATTGAGATAAACTCTTTAGTGGAGTTGCTTTGTTATTTTAATAAAATAGAGCTACTTTATGAAACTATGTCTGGGGTATATTTTTCTTTCAGTAAGACGCAGAACTTCGACTGAAAATGTTTGTTACTGTTTGAAAATATAAAGAGTCTTCTTTTCATTATTTTATTAAATTATTGACAGTGAATATGACGTAATAATCACCCGATCGCCCTATTCCAGGGTCGGCTCGCGCCCCTCGGTGGGGACGTATATGAGCTGATGATGATGTCTCTACTTTTGTGGTCTTCTGGTCCAAGTCTGAGGTTCGCACTTTCAGGGAAAATAAAAAGTTACCCACTATTATTTCAAGATATAATATGAAGAATTTGTGAACTTCAAGTTGTAATGATTAAGGAACTATAAATATGATTAAAAAAAAAAATCTATGAGTTACACAAACTTGATGTATTCTATTTTATTTATTTGAATGAGAATAACTTTTTCTTATAAAATAACGTAACATATTCTACTTAACACGGCTTCATCCTTTCGGTAGATCACGAAAACTCTAGAAAGAGCAATTTCTCGTATACACACAAACTTCCGAGCGTCAGTTTGTTTGTTAATCAGCTAAGTGGCGAAGATCGCTGCTTGTTGTTAGAGGGTAGACTAGATCTAGTTGTAGTAGACACCGCAATTTGGCCTGTCTTACGTGTAAAAAAAAAGAATTATCGGAGGTACCGGTCGCTATTTGTGACAATGGACGTTACGCTGGTGTATTTAATTTCGTGCCATAGCGCAGGGGTTTATTTTTGTATTGACAAAGGATCACAGAATACAGAAAATCTTTTTACATTTGGTATGGAAAAGTAAACAAGAAATTTGAATAGTATTTATTTCAAGTGTGATTCTTTAATAATTTAACGCTTAAAAATGAGCCTAGTCCTTTAATAATTCCTGTTCTATTACTGAAATTAATTTAACACAATTTTAAGCGATCGCGTCATCTAAGTTAATCTAAGTCTGTGGTGTAGATATCTAGTGTATCGTTACACGTGTAATACGCAGAATCATCAGATTCTCTGATGCAATTACTTTTGCTACATGTTTGTTCGATTAGGAAGAGATAGGAAATAAAACTAAATACCTAGACCCTTTTTTTACTATATATTTGATCAGAGTGAAATATTCAAACTTAACCTTTTACCTTGTGCATAAAAACAGTGTATTGATCCAAATAAAATATTAATTAAGATAAATAATTTGATACACAAAAATATATAATTACCAGAAACCCGCGTGGAACCATAGGAACCACTCGTCATTACCACATTATTGTTTTACGTTGTTTACGTTTTATCACGTTTATTATGTAAACTTTAAACAAGAATTAAAAGGTCAGTTCAGAAATGATTTACATTTCGTTAATAGTGCCTATAATATAATTTGCACTATTATTATTAGTTATACTATGGAAACTATAAATTACTATAAAATTACTACAAAATAAGGGCTTAGAATTCATGGTCTTCAACTCAGGTCCTAGTCATTTCATACATTTTCAATACATTTACTGGCTTACTAAGGCGCATGGCATACATGAAGAGTCGATGCAGCAGCGGCGAACAGATTTTCTATAGACAGTTACGTTTACGTCCGCGCAGCGCAGCTTAAAATCTGCCGTTTATAACGTCTATATACAGTAAAAAGATTCTCAAAAGTGATGACTTTTCGAGTATGCCATGCGCCTTACCTCCAGAAAAACTCACATCATTACAGCTAACTTCATCTTTTGAGCAGCTTGTACTCACCGGTAACTGAACACACAACCAGCATTCTGAAGCCAGGGTCTCTCCCTCACTAAAGCTCCCATAAATTATTCCTCTGCCCGAAGCCTCGAACCGGCTTTGAAAAATGTTACCAGTCTCATATAAATGGTAATGCGAATGAGATTTAAATTTTGTTAAAACTACCTCCGCTTTGTGGAGTATACTTATTATTAACCTTTCTGGTGGACGTCTGCTCTTTAAATTAAATTACTGTTCAGAATGGTAAGTTTAAGTTGTGATAAATGGAGGAATGAATACCTAACCTAGTCTTATTCTATTCTACAACGTGTAACAGAAAGGGTATATGCATCGAGAAATGGGTGATTCTACCCATGAAACTGAACAACTTTCCCTAAGGAACATAGGTCGAAATACGAAAAAAATATTTTGACTTCCCATACTAAATGCGCTATCAGCTGATGCATTTTGTATGGAAGACCATTTTTTTTTTTCATTATTCGACCTAAGTCCCTTAGGGAAAGTTGTTCAGTTTCATGGGTAGATTGTTACACGTTGTAGAAGGATGCAAAAATGAGTTTCATTTCTAGCTTCAACATATTTTTTATTATCAGAAATTGGTTTGTTCTTGACTCAAGACACACCAGGGATGACAGTGACAGAGTCGACGATGGAGCGAGCTAGCCCAGAAGATGCCTGTTATGGCACTGGTACTCTCAGCTAGCTGTTTGGCGCAACAGCAACACCTGTATCACTGTACTTATAAACACCACGAGTAGGTGCATTTCCAGCCTTATAGATAAGGCAATAAGCCTGCTACATGCAACCCATTTGGAGCCGCGAACATAAATCAACAGAGCGCATCCCGCCATCGGGCGTTTTGCCACTAGACGGTACGGCAACGGCACGGTAACGGTATCGTCACGATACCATGGCTCTGTTTTTCCAGTAGGACAGGACGGTAATATAATTGACGATGTCATCCGCCTAGTTCCGATCTGAGCGCACATGCACTCACACGCACATGCTTCGTACGAATACAGAACAAGTGCAGTTTGGCAGACCGCTATCGACGATACCGGTGCGAATCAATGCCGTGCCGTAGCCGTGCCGTCAAGTGGAAAAGCGTGCCATTTAATTTCATCGATTTTCATTCATACTAGATAATATTAATATTACATTAAATAGATACCGTCGACGATACAATGACATTGCCGTTGCCGTGGACGTGCCGTCTAGTGGCAAAACGCCCGATGGCGGGATGCGCTCTGTTGATTTATGTTCGCGGCTCCAAATGGGTTGCATGTAGCAGGCTTATTGCCTTATCTATAAGGCTGGAAATGCACCTACTCGTGGTGTTTATAAGTACAGTGATACAGGTGTTGCTGTTGCGCCAAACAGCTAGCTGAGAGTACCAGTGCCATAACAGGCATCTTCTGGGCTAGCTCGCTCCATCGTCGACTCTGTCACTGTCATCCCTGGTGTGTCTTGAGTCAAGAACAAACCAATTTCTGATAATAAAAAATATGTTGAAGCTAGAAATGAAACTCATTTTTGCATCCTTCTACAACGTGTAACAATCTACCCATGAAACTGAACAACTTTCCCTAAGGGACTTAGGTCGAATAATGAAAAAAAAAAATGGTCTTCCATACAAAATGCATCAGCTGATAGCGCATTTAGTATGGGAAGTCAAAATATTTTTTTCGTATTTCGACCTATGTTCCTTAGGAAAGTTGTTCAGTTTCATGGGTAGAATCACCCATTTCTCGATGCATATACCCTTTCTGTTACACGTTGTAGAATAGAATAAGACTAGGTTAGGTATTCATTCCTCCATTTATCACAACTTAAACTTACCATTCTGAACAGTAATTTAATTTAAAGAGCAGACGTCCACCAGAAAGGTTAATAATAAGTATACTCCACAAAGCGGAGGTAGTTTTAACAAAATTTAAATCTCATTCGCATTACCATTTATATGAGACTGGTAACATTTTTCAAAGCCGGTTCGAGGCTTCGGGCAGAGGAATAATTTATGGGAGCTTTAGTGAGGGAGAGACCCTGGCTTCAGAATGCTGGTTGTGTGTTCAGTTACCGGTGAGTACAAGCTGCTCAAAAGATGAAGTTAGCTGTAATGATGTGAGTTTTTCTGGAGGTAAGGCGCATGGCATACTCGAAAAGTCATCACTTTTGAGAATCTTTTTACTGTATATAGACGTTATAAACGGCAGATTTTAAGCTGCGCTGCGCGGACGTAAACGTAACTGTCTATAGAAAATCTGTTCGCCGCTGCTGCATCGACTCTTCATGTATGCCATGCGCCTTAGTAAGCCAGTAAATGTATTGAAAATGTATGAAATGACTAGGACCTGAGTTGAAGACCATGAATTCTAAGCCCTTATTTTGTAGTAATTTTATAGTAATTTATAGTTTCCATAGTATAACTAATAATAATAGTGCAAATTATATTATAGGCACTATTAACGAAATGTAAATCATTTCTGAACTGACCTTTTAATTCTTGTTTAAAGTTTACATAATAAACGTGATAAAACGTAAACAACGTAAAACAATAATGTGGTAATGACGAGTGGTTCCTATGGTTCCACGCGGGTTTCTGGTAATTATATATTTTTGTGTATCAAATTATTTATCTTAATTAATATTTTATTTGGATCAATACACTGTTTTTATGCACAAGGTAAAAGGTTAAGTTTGAATATTTCACTCTGATCAAATATATAGTAAAAAAAGGGTCTAGGTATTTAGTTTTATTTCCTATCTCTTCCTAATCGAACAAACATGTAGCAAAAGTAATTGCATCAGAGAATCTGATGATTCTGCGTATTACACGTGTAACGATACACTAGATATCTACACCACAGACTTAGATTAACTTAGATGACGCGATCGCTTAAAATTGTGTTAAATTAATTTCAGTAATAGAACAGGAATTATTAAAGGACTAGGCTCATTTTTAAGCGTTAAATTATTAAAGAATCACACTTGAAATAAATACTATTCAAATTTCTTGTTTACTTTTCCATACCAAATGTAAAAAGATTTTCTGTATTCTGTGATCCTTTGTCAATACAAAAATAAACCCCTGCGCTATGGCACGAAATTAAATACACCAGCGTAACGTCCATTGTCACAAATAGCGACCGGTACCTCCGATAATTCTTTTTTTTTACACGTAAGACAGGCCAAATTGCGGTGTCTACTACAACTAGATCTAGTCTACCCTCTAACAACAAGCAGCGATCTTCGCCACTTAGCTGATTAACAAACAAACTGACGCTCGGAAGTTTGTGTGTATACGAGAAATTGCTCTTTCTAGAGTTTTCGTGATCTACCGAAAGGATGAAGCCGTGTTAAGTAGAATATGTTACGTTATTTTATAAGAAAAAGTTATTCTCATTCAAATAAATAAAATAGAATACATCAAGTTTGTGTAACTCATAGATTTTTTTTTTTAATCATATTTATAGTTCCTTAATCATTACAACTTGAAGTTCACAAATTCTTCATATTATATCTTGAAATAATAGTGGGTAACTTTTTATTTTCCCTGAAAGTGCGAACCTCAGACTTGGACCAGAAGACCACAAAAGTAGAGACATCATCATCAGCTCATATACGTCCCCACCGAGGGGCGCGAGCCGACCCTGGAATAGGGCGATCGGGTGATTATTACGTCATATTCACTGTCAATAATTTAATAAAATAATGAAAAGAAGACTCTTTATATTTTCAAACAGTAACAAACATTTTCAGTCGAAGTTCTGCGTCTTACTGAAAGAAAAATATACCCCAGACATAGTTTCATAAAGTAGCTCTATTTTATTAAAATAACAAAGCAACTCCACTAAAGAGTTTATCTCAATATTATATTGTGATAAAAGAATTTTCATATTTTTATTTTCTGTATTCAACCCGAGGATTATTTTATTTAGTGATGAATTGATGATACTTTCAGACTGACAAACAGTTAAGCTTATGGCGTTCCCCAGAAAGATTCCTATTTGCTGTACCATATCATAACAATAAATAAAACAAAATAAATACCTACGATGGTAAATAACGAAGAGTAATGAGTGTGATTATTACTCTTACCAGCTTAATAAAATTTAGATTAAAAGTTTACGGATGCAGCTAAAAATCTAGTCTTATGGTTACAACATTTTTTTTACTTATTTGTATAGTGAAAAAAGATGGTAAATAAAATATATTTTATCCAGTAAATTTTATCAAATATAATGGATGACATGAAGAAAATGTATCCTACTAAAATGTGCCAAATACCTAGCATCAGTTTCAAACGAAGCTTGAAATAATTTATTGAACACAGCAGTGACAAAACTAATGTTACTATTTTGTTAAAGTAGATAATAAACTGTTTCTTTTATATTTTCTAGAAAGCTATTTCAGGGACAACGTTTTCAACACAATATCTTACTTTTACGAGATGTCATAGATAAAGAGATGAAACATTTTTATATCGTTTATTTGTAAATTTGTAAATTATATATAAAAATATCAATGATTCTTTTTGAATGGATCCTCATAAACAAATTCAGTCCAAGTTTATCTACATGTGTCTTTGCATTTATTTCAAAAAAAAAAAAACCTTCAATTCTTTGTATGTAGCGTAGAACTATCAAAAATACTACGATGCTGCTACGCCGTAGCAATACCTACGTAGCGACTCCGTAGAAGATTGTAAAAAGTAATTATTTTGATTATTGTTTTTGTTTTATTTGTATATCTTTACAAAAATTGTATTGTACCAGTACCAGTATGTTTAAACAATTTTCAGATTTTCGATTTCCAATAACAAAATCTTTTTTTTTTCTGGCTAAGATACGGTCATTAATGAACCAAGACAGCATAACGCGCTATGAGACAATGGCTTACCTTGAGATCTTGCTTGATTTCCCACTGATCAATACCACTCAATACAAGAAATTATTCATTTCAGTGCACCTCATAATTCCAAAATTACATACAGCCTCTTTGACGTCACACAATTGAGAAATTGAGCGTCAAACGTCACAAAACGGTCGCATGTAATTAATGAACACGCCAGTTCGCGACAAGAACTGACAAGACGTTTGGTGCTGATGAATGGAGCACGCGCTGGTGGGTCCACGCCCTTCTCGTTCTCACGTCGGTAATTAATATGTTACTGGCTGGTGCTGAGAGACATTCGAATTTGGAATATTATGTTCTTTACCTAAAGAAAAAAAAACTTGTTTACCACAGATGTTTGCTTTGTGGTCGGTACTACGCATCCACGACAAACCACACATAATAGTACGGCGTACTTTCCTACGGGTAATATTTCCTAGCCTATTAAAACCAATTTATAATAATATTGAAATATTTTTTCGTGCTTCAAAAATTTATGTTATGCTCCTCTGTCTGAAACTAGTAATAATCACATTATTATTATATTATACACGTACTTTGAAAAATACCTACTCCAGCAAATTACAAACATCTCCTAATCCTCAGTAATCAAAATTACTCTCTGAAGAGCACAGAAACAAAAGACTAGAAAAATCTATACTACAAAGACAAAGATAGTTCGGAAAGATCCAATCCGCGGGATGCTTCTATTCCATTAACCAAATGAACCGCGGCAAAAATACGCTTGTGCAGGAAAATGAGGGTACGACCCACAGACCTGAGACGGAGCAGATTCTCTAATAGTCTAAAAAATCATTTAGTTTAACCCCCGTTTCACATTATGTTCCTTTGACCTACCCCCCTGGTAGGGATAAAATGTTTTCTTAGTTCTAACAGGGGGATATTTAGTGGATAATTCGAACATAGAATTTTTCTAACAGTGGGATACGTCGATAATTCAAACATAGGATTTTTCTAACAGTGCGATACGTCGATAATTCAAACATAGGATTTTTCTATCAGTGGGATACGTCGATAATTCAAACATAGGATTTTTCTATCAGTGGGATACGTGGATAATTAAAACACGGATTTTAGTAGTGGTTTAGGAAATAAATATCGAGTTAAAAATACGACAAAATAAAGTAGATTGCATGGTCTTTTCAAACCTAGATCGGTGGTACGATCTCTTTGCGGAACTCACAATCCACGACATGGCACAGTTTCAGCATCCATCGTTGTTTTTTTTACAATTCGATCTAAATTTCAAAAGAAAAGCAGCGTTGGGTTTTGAAACAGTGTACAAGTTTTATGGTTAGTGATGCTGTCTTGGTTCATTAATGACCGTATCTTAGCCAGAAAAAAAAAAAGATTTTGTTATTGGAAATCGAAAATCTGAAAATTGTTTAAACATACTGGTACTGGTACAATACAATTTTTGTAAAGATATACAAATAAAACAAAAACAATAATCAAAATAATTACTTTTTACAATCTTCTACGGAGTCGCTACGTAGGTATTGCTACGGCGTAGCAGCATCGTAGTATTTTTGATAGTTCTACGCTACATACAAAGAATTGAAGGTTTTTTTTTTTTTGAAATAAATGCAAAGACACATGTAGATAAACTTGGACTGAATTTGTTTATGAGGATCCATTCAAAAAGAATCATTGATATTTTTATATATAATTTACAAATTTACAAATAAACGATATAAAAATGTTTCATCTCTTTATCTATGACATCTCGTAAAAGTAAGATATTGT
>JARACY010004208.1:0-28167 GCA_029255725.1 Scrobipalpa atriplicella | reverse complement strand
TTCATGCTTCAAAAATACGAGGTTTTTAGTAAAATTCAGTGGTAGCAATACTATTCAAAATTTTACTACGACTGAAATTATATTGTTTGTGATTTGTATAATTTAATAAATCAATCTGGAAAAAGCTTTAAAATTAAAAAACGCGTCCTACCACTAATTTTATATTCGTATACCTATTTTGTCACTAATTTAATTTGGTTTTCGCCTTACACCAGCCACCAGCGTCAGAAAGGTGAAAAAAAAGTACTTGGTAAAATCCATACCAAGTATATTTATTATCTGTGTCATATCATATACTTAGTATATCATAAGGAAAATCAATCATCTCATAACTAAACGATGTCCTACAACTGCATCACTTTATTATACCTATCTGACGTTGGTGTGATATCAATCGGCTGTGTAACATGTCATTACCTTCCCTGGTGCCCATGATGGACGTTGCGGCACCGTGGAGTTCACTAATCATGTTTTTCAGACCTCTCCCCTGAGGCCATCAAGCGGCAGGAGATGACCGGCGAAAACACAGGTAAGACCCCCATTTACATTGTCCTATATCGTTCTGTTGATGAAAATTTATCCTCAAAGATATCAGTCTCTAAATCAATAAAGTTTCAAATGTTCGAAAATGTAAAATATTCATCAATGGGATGACGCTATCTATATTTCTAGTCTTAAGATAGTCATAGAATAGTAGTACGAATTTTCAAAATGGAGTGAATCAACTTAATATTTTTTAATACTTATATTGTATGGTATAATGAAACAAGGAAATAATTTTTTTTTTAATGATTATCTGTGACTTCATCATAATAGTATTTTTTCAATGGTATTATCCATTTTGGGTCTGGAATTATTATGTTAGTATCAAGTTGACTGGGCTTGGTATTTTTTTGCTCTGTTTTTTTTTTCTATGTATGTCATGGGTACTTCACTATTTGCATGCTATTTGTACTTAGTGGCTAAGCAGGCATGTTCTGTAACTTGCATTGCATTGCATCCAAAACACCAATTTCTTGTATTGTACCCTAAATAGTTATTTTGAATTAGAATTTTTTAATTTTGTAGTAATCACGGGGTAGATCCATATTTTAAGTTCATTTCGCAATTACATTAGGAACATTCATTGTTAACTTGGGAGTCAAAAGAATAGAATTGGCCTCAATGACATCGTGGTATGGTCCATATCATACTAACTTGTCGGAAGATGGGCGGTATTTAAATTCTAAAATATGTAAGTTTAAGTTACGAACTTGAAAATTTCCATTAAATTGACAGGTTCTAAACCTTGTTCTCATCAATATATTATACTTCAACAGCTGTTCAGCCACCTAAAGGCTTCAAGCAAATCCTCAAAGAGGGCGGCCCCGAGGCATTCGCAAAGGCTGTGAGACAGAACAAGGGTCTGTTACTCATGGACACCACGTTCAGAGATGCTCACCAGTCTCTACTGGCCACTCGTGTTAGGACACACGATTTGTTAGCTGTTTCGCCTTATGTGGCGCACAACTTTAGCAACCTGTACTCGCTAGAGAACTGGGGCGGAGCTACGTTTGATGTCGCTCTCAGGTAAGTCAGATGTTGTTAATCGATTGTGTTTCACCTAAGGACCGAACCTCTGGCAGAAGTTCCAACTTACCATTCTAGTTAAGTCTCATCGGGGCATTCTTTAGGTCAAATGGCATACAACTATACTCAAAGTGACCTTGTTTCGTTGCGAAGTTTTGAAAGAAGTATTTTATTGTAATAAATGATTTGTATTCCCTAGGTTCCTGCACGAGTGTCCATGGGAACGTTTGGAGGACATGCGTCGGCTGATCCCCAACATTCCGTTCCAGATGCTGCTGAGAGGCGCCAACGCGGTCGGGTACACTAACTACCCGGACAATGTAGTTTACAAATTCTGTGACATGGCTGTGAGTTGAATACCTATACATACTCAAAAACATTGTTTTGATTTTGATATTATAATACATACTATCTAACTACCATTGTAACACCTTTATGTTTATGTAACATGCAATAAATGAATTTGAATTTAATAATTATTGACTAATTTCCAGGTGAAATCCGGCATGGACATCTTCAGAGTATTCGACTCTTTGAACTACCTCCCCAACTTGATCCTCGGTATGGACGCTGCAGGAAAGGCCGGCGGAGTTGTAGAAGCAGCAATCTCTTACACCGGGGACGTCTCTGACCCTAACAAGAAGAAATACGATCTTAAATACTATCTGAATTTGGCCGATGAGTTGGTGAAAGCTGGTACTCATGTGTTGGCCATTAAGGATATGGCTGGATTGTTGAAACCTCAGGCAGCTAAGTAAGTTGCTTTTTGATGTGTTTATCATTTAGTATTGAATGTAGGAAAGTGCATCGTGTGAACACGGCTGTGTTATGTTATATCTAGCTATGGTTTGTAGTTAGGCTGAAATTACAACTTACGAATGTTTTTACTCAGCAGTATAAATAATACTAAACTTTTGTCTAAGAGTTATATGTTTAAGGGTATTTTCTCTTACTTTGTAAGTTGAATTAGAATTGCATTTTCATCAGCCTTAACTGAACTAACATGTATTTTCTTTCCCTTAGATTGCTGATTGGCGCGATCCGCGACAAGCACCCCGACATTCCAATTCACGTGCACACGCACGACACGTCCGGTGCTGGTGTAGCCAGCATGCTGGCTTGTGCAGAAGCCGGCGCTGACGTGGTGGACGTCGCCGTCGACGCCATGTCCGGTCTGACCAGCCAGCCCAGCATGGGCGCGTTGGTAGCCTCGCTGCAGGGCACTAACAAAGATACAGGTCAGTGATAAATCACTGAAATGTCGAACTTGTGTTGCGCAACCCGAAGGCCATACAACAAAATTCAAATAATACGGATTGTAAGGGACAGTTTCCAGAAACTGAACAACTATCACCAGTAAAATATTGATTCTCCATGCAAATGGTCTGATCGATGTGGTCATTTAGTATGCGAAAGTCAATTTTTTGAACTCCTTAAAAAGAATCCCTGGTTGAAATTGTTCAGTTTCGTTGACTGAGCAACCCTTATTAGTTTGGGGGAAGCTGTCCCTTACACCAGCATGCTCACTTGTGCAGTAAATCGCTGAAATGTCGGACCTGCATTCCGTAACCCGAAAGGTATACAACAAAATACAAATAATCCAAAGGGTGTGAAGATTGCTATTTTTCCAGAATCTGATCAAGGTATCTAGAAATAGGCATCTTCTCTCTTCAAGTCAAATTTTGTTTGATATGTAACTTGTACGTTACTTAAGTTTTTACATCTAGTATAGAGTGAATTGGACGTTACGTGTGTTTGTATACACGCCAACACAAACAAACCCCTATTTAATTATCGATCTCCCACAGGCATCCCTCTACAGAAAGTATCCGAATACTCCGCGTACTGGGAGCAAGCGCGAACTTTATACGGTCCATTCGAAGCCACCGCCACCATGAAGAGCGGCAACGCAGATGTTTACCTCAACGAGATCCCTGGAGGACAGTACACCAACCTGCAGTTCCAGGCCTTCAGTCTGGGGCTCGGCAGCCAGTTCGAGGAGGTCAAGAAGGCTTACAGGTATATAATATAGTATCATTATGGAGGAAACCTTGAAGCCGAAGGGTTGTAAAATACTGCGAGCGCTTTCAAATTTAAATACACTTGAGACATAAACTGAATGCAGTTTGCAGTTTCTCATCTTGGTAAAAAAGATTTAATTTCATTCAATTTTAATTCTAAACATGGAAAGATGCAACGAATAATTGGTTAGGCTAAAATGCTACACCGTTTATTTAGTTTAGTTCAGAAAAGGGGCTCTTACGAACTTAGCTGAACCTTGATATTCCCAATCAACAATACAATGTAATCTTAGACTAATTCCTTCATTATTCCTTCCACAGGGAAGCCAACCAACTCCTAGGCGACATCATCAAGGTGACTCCATCATCGAAGGTGGTGGGAGACCTCGCACAGTTCATGGTGCAGAACAAACTCACCGCTGAAGAGATCGAGCAAAGAGCAGAGGAACTGTCCTTCCCCAAGTCTGTGGTGGAATACTTGCAGGGAGCCATCGGTATTCCTTATGGAGGATTCCCTGAACCACTTAGGTGAGTTGTCTCAATTTTTTTTATTTAGTTTGTGACAGTGACAGAGTTGATGATGGAGTGTTTTTAACCAAATCCCTCGAAGGCAATGATATTCCCGCACTCTGATGTCACACAGAAAGTTCTTTAGGGTTTACATACATACATAAAATCACGCCTTTATCCCTAATGGGGTAGGCAGAGCAAAAATGACCTAACAGGATGGTCTTACTTCGGAGACAGAATGATTCCACACTAGTTAGCCCTTTGCGAAGCCCTAACATCATTAAGATGGGATATTTTAGTAGGATTTATCAACAGGCAAGCCTGTGATTTGACCAGGATTAACATTTTTAATAAATTGGATCGCTAAGAAGTAGACTCCATGCCATTTCAAAGCACTACCGTTTTTCGCAGTTGTATCTTTACTTATAACGAACTACGATTTTAATATGGAATTCCTTGATAATTTTCAGGTCGAAGGTACTAAAAGACATGAAGAGAATCGAAGGCAGGCCCGGCGAAGAGATGCCTCCTCTAGACTTCGACAAACTCAAGAAAGAATTACAAGATACTTACCCAGATGTAAGTAACATTATAGATACTAGTATTCCAACTTTTCTCAGAGTATATTTAAGGCGGTTAACACACTGCGGCGGAATACGCCGCGTAGGGCGGATATTGTCTATGGTCCATTGTTAAGCCGAAATACTAAAATTAGAGAATCATCTTTTTCTGCCAATGATAACATAAAATAAACATAAAATCACGCCTTTATTCCTAATGGGGCAAGCAGAGCGAAAACGAGCTAAACAAAGGTCGTTCAGCCACGTCTGACAAGTTTTGAGGGTTATTAGTTATTACAGATGATTATGATGTGGATTGCTATAGTGACAGGTTGTCAGCCCATCGCCTAAAATTGCAATACACTAAAACCCTTAGCTGGTTTTTACAGCATGCCCGGGAGGAGATGCAGCTGGCACATTCTATGTTTTTCTATCACTACCAGTCCAGCATGGAAGAATGATAATGTTTGTTAACTTGTTGCACTTGGATATTCACTTTTTGATTTATCGCACTTAGATCGTCCTCAATTTAAAAAGTGGGGAGAAACGGATAATCCAGCAGGTGCGTGATGCATCCATCGTAGGTTGTGTAGCCCAGCATATACCATTTTTATGATTACCCCGTTTCCGTGTGTTTTCCCCACGCAAGTGTAAGGAAGAATGGGGAGATTTTTCTGATGCTGTGATTTGTGTATTGTGTCTAGCTCTGAAACCATTAGTCCTTACTTACTTTGAAAGTAGGCATGTCAAGAAAAATATTCACGTTTTTTTTTGTACATAGAATCAATGTTGTATTTAATAAAAAAATTACCAAATGACTAACAGAACTAATAAAAAGATATTTTTGAATATAAACTTATTTTATTTAACTAATGGTGTATTTACAGGTGACGGACGCGGATGTGATGTCAGCAGCGATGTACCCACAAGTGGCTGCGGACTTCTTCCGTATCCGCGACAAGTACGGGCCCGTCAAACACCTCGACACCAAAACGTTCCTTGTTGGACCCACGGTTAGTATTTGATGGTACATATTTGTGATACTATGTCAGCTGAAATAGCCCACTGCCGGACATGGGAATCCTGGGAAGAATATTTTAAATTCATTGTATAAAATGCTGCTGTCCATTCCCTAGATCCGTTGGAAGTGTTTCGATTCCCGAAGCTATTCTGACCTGCACCACAAAAAGTGTTTTTAAAAGTCAAGTATTTTATCTGATACTTGTAACAAAGCGCCAAAAGAGCGTTTTTTACTAACTTATTTAAATGTTTACTATTGCAGGTTGGTGGCACCTTAGAAGTGAAGATCGAGCGCGGAAAGACGCTGGACATCCGCACCGTCGCAGTCTCAGACGAGATGACAGCAGCTGGTGAACGAGAAGTGTTCTTCGAACTCAACGGACAACTCAGATCCGTGTTCATTAGGGACGAGAATGCGTCTAAGGTAAGATAAGCATAAAATCCATGAACATCTACCATACCGGGTGTAATGGACAGCTCACCCAAAGCTGATAGTGGTTGCTCAGTCAACGAACCTGAACAACTTTCACCAGGAACTGAAAAATATGGCTTTCGCGTACCAATTGTCTGATCAAGCATTTTGTATGAGGAAGTCATTTTTTTTTACATTTCTCGATGGAATTTCCTAGTGAAAAGTTGTTCAGTTTCGTTGATTGAGCTGAGCGACCCCTATCAGTTTCTGGTACGCTGTTCCTTACACCCCATATAAAGTGAACATGTATTTTTCTTTCTTCACATACGACAAATTAAAGATCACGTTATTTGTGAATTTCAGGACATGAAGATCCACCCGAAAGCTATCAAGGGAGACAAGAACCAAGTCGGAGCCCCCATGCCAGGAACCGTACTCAGTAAGTATTTAATTTGTACAAAGGGTAAAAAAAATTGCTTACCAAACTTTAGGGTATGTCCCTGGCGTCCCTGCCCATGAAACTGAACAACTTACCCCAAGGAACATAGATCGAAATATGAAATAAAAAACCACACGAAATTGTGCCAGCTGCTTGAGTATCTATATTTTTTCATACTTCGACCTATTCATTGAACTGAGACTAGTTTTCATTACGTGATCCACTTTTCTTTCCAACAGCCATCAAAGTGAAAGAAGGCGACAATGTAGAAAAAGGCCAGCCCATCGCCGTGCTCTCCGCCATGAAGATGGAGATGATCGTACAAGCACCACGCGCCGGCGTCGTGAAGACTGTGTCCATCACCAACGGACAGAAACTAGAGGGCGACGACCTCATCTGCACCATCGAATAGACAGGCGGCAAAAAAGAGAAAAAGGCTAGTGTCCAGGCCGGAAAAAAAAAGGTTTGGTGTTGCCAGTTTTGCTTATTGATTAAAATTATGCGCAACAATTGTTGCGCAACAGTCGGATCTCTCTCTTACACTCAAGGTGCGGAAAAGAGAGATCCGACTGTTGCGCAACTGTTTCGGCCAGTTTAGTCGCCAGTGCGCGCCCCCATAGAAATGGTGGAGAAAGATTTCTCTGGTTCAGTGTTGCTAGTTTCACTAATTAATTAGAAATAGATCTTTTTCTAGTTCAGTGTTACCAGTTTCGATAATTAATTTGAAAATGACTCGTTCTTTTTTAATTTCTGTGCTTCGCCTAGTCTTATTTCTTTAGCAGTTTTATGTATGTTAAATGCTGAAAGATGCTGAGTAGATAGAATAAATAAGGTATAAATCTACGTTTAGATTATGAAAAAACTAGGGCTCGTATTTATATACGATCTCAAGATTGAGAACTATATTAAGTATGGATTTGACAGATCATTTTGTACTGTAATGACATTTCTGATACGGACTCAAACTCGCTGTCACTCTTGAGAGCTGATTATAAATACGGGCCTAAATTATCTTCTAAAACAAAAAAAAACATTGTTTTAGAATAATATGAATAAATCTGATCATCTCTTAGGATCCTAAACGATGAGGTTGGTTTCACAACATGTAGATAATATGATAATCTATCGGGACAAATCTGATAGCATTTAGTATATAATTTGGCAGAAAGTTTTTTTCCTTCTTAGCATTTAATTCCTTACAATATGATCTGTCCATTAAAAAAAAAATGATTTGTAAAGAAGATTATCGTATCCAATCAAGAAATCGAAGCATATTTATTTATTTAAATCTTTATGAATATGGAACGAAGGGTATTTGTGTCAAGTTTGTTGTTATTGTAAAGTATAATTATGTATGTTGATTTTAATATTTATTAGGTATAACCTGTGATAAAGTCACTATACAATAGTGTCAATTACAATACTGGGCAATTGTGTAAAGTAGTATTTGATAAAAATTAAATATAGTTTATATTGTATCAATGGAACAATTTGCTAGCTTCTTGAAATTATGTATAAAAAGCCTAGTAAAAATTGTTCATTGTTTCAATAATATTCAACTCAGTACAAATTAATGAAATTGTACTTATACACCTTATACATCCACGTAGTTAGTCATTCCATGTTTGAAATATGGAATTGTCCATATTTTATTTTATTCTTGATGAATCATGGTAAATGTTTTTTTTTTATTTGAGCGACTTAATTTTATTTTTTGTAACACAATTTGTTTTAATGCCGGTGCTCATTGTTGAATGTTCATTTAATAATTTAATTGTTACTTTTTAATGTTTGTATTTTATGCAATAAAAATTAATGTTACCTATAAAAACTTATTATTTGGCTAATTACAAAAACCACGTGATTAATTAAATTATCTGCGTGTATTATATTATTTATTATTATTACAACTATAACAATAAAATCACAATTTTAACACCGAATGATTTTACAAATACAAAAATTATGATCAAAATCAACATTGACCATAAATACCTCTATTTTTTAACAATTTCACACTATATATACAAATATGAAATAAGTACACTTTTGAACAGATATTTATGATAATTCTGTCAAAAATACCACTTTGTGATTATTTACATCTTCCTGAGAATAAAGTCTTTCATCAATCATCATGATCACATATTATAATCGCAAACATTCATATATTTTTACAATGGTATCGATTCTGGCATTTTGTATCTAAATTAAAAATCGACCTGACATTTTTCTTCAAAATAAAAATATGATAGGGATAAAGAAATATTTTTTTTTAAGACAAGGTACGTCACTTTAGCACTATCAAAGTCACGTGTTTATTTTATATCCCTTTCATATTTCTAATTAGAGAAAGTGACAAGGCGAATTTTAAATTATCAAAAACAAATATTTGCCCGAATCAGCACCAAGAAATGAATCTGATTTTGCAGTTCTAAAAATCTAACAAATTAACTTATACAAATTATCAATATTTATATGAGACTCATCTACCTGTTGCCTGTTGCTATATTGAAGACTGGCTCATACGAAATAATTACAACAATAAGTGCAAACTTAAGTAAAAATAAGACTAGTATTACTGTTAGTTAGGTTAGGAGCAAAGTCTAAGGTTTATACCAGGTGTAAGGTGGTATAGTAGCAGTGTCCCACCGAACCGCAAACTGATATGGGTTGCTCAGTCAACGAAACTGAACAACTTTCACCAGGAAATTCTTTTATCTTATCTTATTTTTCCATGCTGGACTGGGAGTGATAGAAAAACATAGAATTTGCCAGCTGCATCTCCTCCCGGGCTAAGGGATAAGGGTAGGAAGCTAAGGGATGAGGGTTTCAGTATTGGAATTTAGGCGATGGGCTGACAACCTGTCACTATAGCAATATACAGATCCATCTGTAATAACCCTCAAAGTCAGACGTGGCGGAACGACCTTTGTGTAGGTCGTTTACGCTCTGCCTACCCCATTAGGGACACAGGCGTGATAGTATGTATGTTATTTAGCCTGTATCATCCCACTGCTGGGCAAAGACCCCCCTCTTCTCCCTCCATTTTTCCCTGTTTTGGGCTTCAAGTTGCCAGGCTTTTGTAAAAGGGTCTAACTCGTCGCCACCTGCGACGAGTCTATCTTAATTTTTTTAGAAAATAAAAAAATATTTGGCTTTCTAATACCAATTTTCTGATCGCGGTCGGTGGTGGTCATTTAATTTTGTATGGAAAAATATATATTATTCTTTTCATTTCCTGAAATATTTTGTGGTGAAAGTTGTTCAGTTTCGGTGACTGAACAACCCCTAACAGTTTGCGGTACGCAGTTTCCTTACATCCAGTATTTAGCAGAGAAGAAAATCGAGTCGTCATAATTACAGTCTTTCATTACGAATATTTGTGTAGAAACCTAGTATGTGCATAATCCATGCTTGACTTGACTCTATTTTTAACAAAATAAAAAATTATTGCATACTAGATAGTAGATATACAAAGATAAGCAATAAATTATTAAAAGCTATATTATGGCCTAAATTCCGAGGAATGAGCAAAATAACAATATTTGAAAATGGCCTCGATTCTCGCCGTCCAGTTACTAATTCTAATTCTTAGTAGCGCTGTCACTTTTTGACATTTGACATAAGAACAGGATAGCAAATAATCACGTTTTCATGTTTTTGAGGTTCCTAATTTGACATAAGCTGCTCTAAATAAGAACCGAGCATATAGCATACTCCTTATTTTACATCAAATAAGCAATCTAATGTCAAATTTAAGCAATCTGTCAGATTAGGAATGTCAAAGTCATGTGTTTACTGAGTGTGTTTATTTGCTATCCTGTTCTTATGTCAAATATAAGAAAGTGACAGTGGACGGCGAGAATCGAGGCCATTGTGCCATAAACGTGCTTATAATAGGCCAAAAAAGTACGAGTTCCTATTCGAAATGAAAAATAAACTGTGGCCAGTTTATTAAGATCACTACCCCAAATTACTCGGGGTCGGGATATGGATTTTTACAAAGAACGACTGCCATTTCTAGATTTAACCAAGCTGTCAAAGTTTTCAACCCGCCAAATCTCTGATCTTGATAGTTCTTTATTCTTCATAATGTTCCAAATAATATTTCAAGTAATAAAGTTAAATAGAATAATAGTTACTTAGGTAAATAAGTCAATAAAAAGCTTACTACCATAAAATACGGCACGTAAAGAATCTTAGTACCTATAGTACCTATATCTAAAATTTTCTGGCTTACACATATTAAATAACTCCTTATTTCTAAAGTATCGTGTCGAGTTAAAATAGTCACTGCGCAGCGTTTTGAGATCCTTATTAAGCCTAAGAAGATCAATGGGCCACATTTCGTTAGTCAATGGATTAGCATAAATTAAATTAATCTAAGAGATACGTAAGTCACGTAACGTAAAGACTTACATAAAAGGCAACATTACTCGATAGTCAAGAAAGTTAGGCTCGATTACCTACACGTGTCCGTGAGACCGTAGTTTGAGGTTACGTATTTTCGTAACAGTCAAATACAAATATGTACAAAAATTTAGATCTGATTGATAGATTGGTCAACTTAAAGAACAAGAACAAAAAAATTATGGAAGCGTGCGCCTCAGGATATGACCAACGCATCGAAACTGAAAAAAATATGAAAATATTAAACAACTTTTTTTCATATTTATCAGTTTCGTAACGATTTTTGTTACTTGTTACCCATATTTATCAGTTTCGTTACGCTTACCTGTCGTGAATATCCTGATTACTATGAACGGAAAATCGCTTGGTCGTGCGAACGCAAATAATTCGAACTAATTAATATTCCTGACGCTATTAATTAATGGTGAAAAATATTGATTTTTAATTATTAAATGTGACAGTCTCTATGCCTTATCTTAACAAGTCTATTCAATTATATAAGTAAAACTATTTTAGTGATAAGTTTCTGGCTTTGCCTAGAACTTACATTATTGTATGATTGATAAATATTGTTACGTCAATACATGGTGGTATGAATTAAATATATATTTATACCATGCATCAATAGTTCATATTTGAGACCATTTTCAAGTCGCATTCGTACGCATCACATGTTTGAAGACCACACGCTACCCCTCATTCTCCTAAGGATATCAAGAAACATTTGAAAACAATCAGACTGCTATAAAATTGCTGAGTATGTATTTCCTCTCTTTAGGGAAAGAATATTAAGCTTTGGAATGTACATCCCTTATCATTATCCTTACATAGTATAAAACAAAGTCGCTTCCCTCTGTCTGTATGTATGTATGTATGATTAGATCTTTAAAACTAGGCTACGGATTTAGATGCTTTTTTTTTTATAAATAGAGTGATTCATGAGGAAGGTTTTTAACTGACTTTTACCACGGGAAAGTATGTCATTCCCACGGGAAAAGTTGTTTTTCTGGGCTGGACGAAGTCTGCCGGGTCCGCTAGTATCCCATATAGTAATAGTAAAAGATACAACAACGACTTTCAATGCTAACTTTCCCAATTTTTCACAGGTGTGTCACTGAGGCCTTAGTTTTGACATACGCGCCAGTTGTAAGTTACCTACATGTAACTTGCGCAATGGAAACTTCAACGTGCATGCAAGTTACATGTAGTTTACAACTAGCGCGCAAGTTAACTTGCATGCATGTTGGTTGAGGTTTCTATTGCGCAAGCGGCAAGTTACATGAAACTTACAAAAGTTACTTGCATAATGGAAACCCGGCTTTATAGCAATGAATAGGTTAGTCCAATTTACCTGGATCCAACAGCGACTTATCCACCAAATTGTCACTGAACGTGCTGGGTATTCGCTGTATATCCACGAACAATCCATTCATGCCTTTCTTGAGAGGATTATCCACTATATTACTGACGTCTACGCTATGTTCCTCACTGATGGAATTTCCTGAGTTGTGGTCGCTGAGACTGAGGTTGGTGTCGAGATCTTCGCCGTAGCAGCGCCGTTTGTGGTCCGTCGGCAGGTTGGAGCATGAATGCTCCACTTCTATTGCCTGCATTGTGTTGCTGTGAAAGAAAATAAGACCTGTGTAAAACATACAAAAAAAATAGCTACAAAATCAAGACTAACTGTAATCAAACAATGCTATCGATTCGGTGAGGGCACAACTTAATTAAAATATTGCCGACCCTTTCAGTTCTCCCATGATAGGAAATGACAAGTGACAATTCAAGATTTAGTGATTTTGTGCGCATCCAAATAACGCCGTGTCTTCTCATCAGTTACAGGGCAGGTTCTACTGACTCAAATATTTTGAACAGTTTGTTCATTTGAAATTTTTCTTTAGCTTTTCACGGGAACCCGTTGAACGAGCAGACAAAAATGAATATAATGTGAGTAAAAACTTGTACTAGGAAATCTACCTGGTCTTCCTGAGAACTGGTTGCCCCATAACGAGTTGCAGCTCCAGGGAGTACAGCTTGGCCAGCGATTCGAGCTTCAGGCGTTCCGCGGGGTCGGCCGACTGCGGCGGTAATAGCAGCTCGGCCTGGCACGAGTCTTGAAGGAACCGCGATAGTTGCTCATTGGCCGCGCTAAGGATTAGCAGGCCCGGGCGTTCATCACGCACCCGCCGACACCCCGCGCGGATCTCCCGCACCTCCCCGCCGCCTGTAACCGCACCCTCACTACAGCAGTCGCTCAATGGCGACCGCTCGCTGACGTTCAGGTCGCTAGACGACGTCTTCTGTAAAGAGAAATTCGAACGCGCGCTCTCAGTAAACGTTTCCGGCCGAGAACTTTCTTGGAACGTTTGAAACGACTGAAAAAACGTCTCGTTTGCGCTCTGACCTGACACCCCCGCGTTCTTTATGTCGCTGAAGCTCGAGAACGACGAATGCGGCTGTAATATCTCCTTCTTCTCTCGGGAGAGGATCTCGTCTTCTATGTCGACGATCGTTTTGGAATCTGACATCATCGCGTCGTCTTCGTTCCCGGATTCCACTTTCGCCCTTTTCTTCTTGAATTTGTTCTTGCAGCTAGCGAAGCCGCTCTTCACTAGAAACTTCTCTTTCTTGAGTCGTTTCGGTGGCGGCATGTTGCTGATTGACTGTGGAGAGTTATTGTTTATTGAAGTCTTGGAGGATTTGAAGGAAAGACTCTTGTTGAACACTTTGAGTTCTTCTATACCGGGCCAGTCCGTCAGTTCGTCATCACCTTCTCTGTCGCTGTCGTTAGTAACAACACCATCTGAATCACTGCTACTGAGCGAGCTTGACTCATTGCCCGCGCATTCCATCCCGCTATTGGAATCATCAAACTGTAGTGGATTTCTTAAAGATTTCGGCGGATGAGTCTTGTTAAGCAATTTGAGTTTTCTATGATACTTTCCTTCACCGCTTCTCCCTGAACTTGTTGTAGCAGTGAAGAATGGCGGGAGATCAGTAGCGACCTTGTAATCTAGAGTTTTGCCTAGGGTAGGGCCATTTTTGGTTGAACTTTTGTGCACGAAATTGAAACTTGAACTGCCAGGCAAAGATGGAGTGTTCAAAGTTTTTGTGATCTCAGAGTTCTGGGATTTGAGAACAATTTTTCCTGGCTGTATCACCATTTCCTTTTTCTTTTTATCCAGGTCGTATCTTTTCGGTTTGAAATCACATTTGGAAAAGAATTTGGAAATGGGTTTAGAAGAGCAGCCTCCACTGAATGATCTTTCTCTCATTTCACATACATCTTTGTCTCTATGTGACCATTTTCTTTTGCCACAGAAAGCATTCCTGAAATAAACAGAATGTAAACATTAATAAACAGGAATTTATCAACTGAATATGTTTGAGAAATGTTGTGTAATTGTTTACCTTTCTTGTTTCACCACAGTTTTGTGTTTGTTCAAGTTGACAATGGGTGTAAGTCCTTGACTTTGCAATGTAATTGTAGCTGGTACTGCACTTGTCTGAAATTGATTGATGACCACATGCATTTAATGTGCAATGCAACACACTACGTCTCTGACATGCAAATTATCAATGTTATGTATCGCAGTAAGGCGTAAAAACAAGTGATATAGGTACCTACAACACAAAACAGAAATGAATTTTATTATTTTCATTAAAATTCGTAAAACAGAAACAAACCCAGGAATCTACTAAGGCAGTGTACACTGTACCTGTGATGAATACCATCATAGTGTGCTTTGCTTATTTGTAACTGGTTTCTGTTTTACGAACTTAATAAAAGCAAATATTTATATTTCATTTTAATTGTGTTTTGTGTTGTATGTACCTATATCACTAATGCATATGTTATTTTTAACACCCAGTATAAAATGAAGGGAATGTATAATATTTTAATTTGAAAATAAAAAGGCTATCTTTATCATTACATTATAAATTGAAGGAAGACAGAAATAAAAAGAGGTGTTTCTATGAAGGGGATTTCAGTAAAACTTTTAATTAATATTATTATGAAAAAAAAATCTATACTACATATTAACAAATCTGCAATATTTTAGGAAACTCATTTTATTTAGGTAATAAAAAAATATTAGTTGCAGCTTTGGTTCATATTCAGCAAATACTTTACCTCTGTGGAAACAGTCAGTATCTCTATGGGTGGAGAATGTTTGCCATCCATGTACTCAACAGGTATTTTCTTGAACTTGCGTTTTCTCCTGACATTTGCTGGCCGAGTCGGAGAAAAGTTTTCATTGAAGGAGTCCGACTCAAAATTGCCAATTTGGCAATAATGTCGGGACTTGAGACTGTTGGTCTTGTGGACACTGAGGTGAGGGTCATCGGAGTCTGAGAGTGGTTGTGTGATGAGGGGAGCTTGTGGGGGGCTGCTCGAACTGCCATCTTCTACGATGCTCACGGACACCGCTGCTGCTGAAAATTAAACATCAAAATTAGTAGGTAAACTAAATTGTCGCAGCATAGTAGGCGTTACTATTATAGCTCTATAGACTAGATTGTTTAGGTAGCCGACCCCGTGAGATACGGGATTAGGCTTGGGAGATGATGAGATTAGATTGTTTCATAAAGTAGGCATTGGTATTAAGGCGTTATACTTATGATGTTATACCTAATGCAGTGTTGATATATTCAAGTATGCGAAATGCCGACTATAGACGTGGAACAAAGGTATACTAACGGAGGTTGCCTGCGGAGCGAGTTCGCCGCCGCAGACCGAACTTGCGCCGCTCCTGGCGGCCACAGTTACTCTCTTCCAGCGCCAGGTTCAAATCGTGCGACAATCGCTCCATGCTCTAAAATCCCCCACTCATTATGGTCACTACTAAGCTTGGCTTCTAGAACATACGCTCACTCACAAATTATAACCGGTCTGTAACGCTAATCCCAACTTCGCACGGCACTTTCACACGGCTCATGACAAAGCACGTAGATTCTATCAAAGGATTTTAACAATGATCCCGTGAATTTGTAAATAAGACGCTAGTATTTTTTATTCATGGATGAGAAGAACGTGAATCAAACAAAATACGCACACGCACGCACACATACAAACGTCCATTGTTGAATGACATGACATTGACAGCTGTGAAAAATGTTGCCAGATCGCTGTGACTGCAATCTGCTGCTAACTTCAGGTTGCTGCTAGTGCTAGTGATTATTAAAATCGATTTTGTTATTACAAAAAAAAATATCACAAAAAATATCTATAATGAGAACATGATGCTATGGTTTCAGTATGCTGTGATTAAATTTTATCATTTTACTACCGAAAAAGATAAAAACTTTTTTTGCTGGTCATGTCATGGTTTAATTGAACAAATTAATTGAATGTGCGCCGTTGTCCTTTTCCCATGCCTAGTGAGTGTGTACGCTTCTGTCAGTTTTTGCGCCAATTTCTGTTTTTCAGTTACGCATTATTTTAGTGAATTTTCCAGGTTTTTACTGCATATAGCTTTGGAAAACACGAGATAAAGCTGCAGGTAAACGTATATCAAATATCCACATCGATTTCATCTTGTTATATTTAATTATCTCAAAGAATTTTAAATCTTAACTTTTTTGAATTTGTTCCCTGTTTTTTCAGCTTTTTTGTGTATATCAATGCTTCTAAACAATCTTTTATGGCATATTAGTCATTAATGTATAGTATAGACGTCAAGAAAGTTACCAGAAAAGAATTTCCACTTATATTTCTTATAGAAACAGCAAGTCTACGGATGGGCCTTTTGTGCCTTGAATCGAGGAACCTACGCTTTTTGTACGGGCTATTATTACTAAAATATAATTTTGCTATGATGAAGTTAGTTGTAAAATAATATTTTTGTCTTGCATGTTTTATCAGTACTTACAGGAGAGTGTTAGTTAGGTATGGTAGGCAGGTACTACCGTATTCAAAAGATGACTCTGAACTTATTGACTATTGATATTTTTCCTCTGCTCTTCATACCATTTACTGTAGTTTCATACTGAATATTTATTATTTTGTAATAACTTGATTCAATTAGGCACCTATATAATGAAGTTCATCAATTGTACTACTTGCCAAGATCAACTGAGGGATTCATTAAATCTATCCATAGGGAATCTTCTTACTAAGGCTTAGGTACTGTATAATTTGGCCTGTATCATTGTCTGAGCCAAAGTAATACAGTAATTAATTATGTATGTATGTATGATGTATAACCCGGGCGGATTAACTTGGCACCTTGTAGACAGAGAACGTTATAGATAAAAATGTCAATCAGTATAGACCATTCTCTGTCTATGAGGTGCCAAGTTAATCCGCCCGGGTTGTATGTAAGCTCTTTATTGTAGGTACCTAAAACTAAATAACAATAATACGTGTTTGTTTAAGACTTTCGCTCTTTGTTTTGTACACATTATATATTAGGTTGGGTCTTCAACAATTCATTACTAACTGAAAGGTAAACTGAAAGAGATTCATTAACAGGATAAGTCTGCCTTTGTACCAATACTCGCTTAAGAATAAGTATTGGTATAAACTCAGATTTATCCTGTTAATGGATCTCTTCCAATTAACCATTGTTATACACTTTTTTATCAACGGCACTTATGGTTATGTTATGATAGATTTAAGCAGAATTTATATTAAAAGATTTACTGCTCAATTCTACCATTAGAATTAACATTACAGGGCATAACTTGACCAAGATGGAGGGCGCGTTGACCCCGGAGGGAGGCCGGAGGACTCGCGCGGCACTCCAGGAGATCCCCGCGCGCCTCGACCGACTCAGAGTCACTCCACTACAGGTAGCACTGTGAATATGCTGGTTTAATCTCGCCGGAGGGAGTGCCGGAGGACTCGCGCGGCGCTCCAGGAGATCCCCGCGCGCCTCGACCGCCTCAGAGTCACTCCACTACAGGTAGCACTGTGAATATGCAGGTTTAATCTCGCCGGAGGGAGTGCCGGAGGATTCGCGCGGCGCTCCAGGAGATCCCCGCGCGCCTCGACCGCCTCAGAGTCACTCCACTACAGGTAGCACTGTGAATATGCAGGTTTAATCTCGCCGGAGGGAGTGCCGGAGGACTCGCGCGGCGCTCCAGGAGATCCCCGCGCGCCTCGACCGCCTCAGAGTCACTCCACTACAGGTAGCACTGTGAATATGCTGGTTTAATCTCGCCGGAGGGAGTGCCGGAGGACTCGCGCGGCGCTCCAGGAGATCCCCGCGCGCCTCGACCGCCTCAGAGTCACTCCATTACAGGTAGCACTGAGAATATGCAGGTTTAATCGCGCCGGAGGGAGTGCTGACTGCGCGCCTCGTCCCGCTCAGAATCACTCCACTACAGGTAGCACTGTGAATATGCAGATTTGATCACGCCGGCGGCAGGCCGGAAGACTCGACCGCACCGGCTCAGAGTCATTTCACTACAGGTAACACTGTGAATATGCATTTTAAGATTCTTTTACCCTCCTTTAGCGTTTTCGTCTTTTTATATTGTTTCTGCTTCCGTCGTGTGTTTACGATTAAGATGTTTCAGAGTAAATTGCAGAGCATATTGTTTTTATGATTGCAGGCACTCACCAACACTCGGGAGCTGTCCCCTGCCCTCCCCGCCGGCTACCTATCCCCCGCGGCTTCTCCGGACGAGATGGCCATACAACAGAGAGGTAGGTTAGAAAGAGACAGCTTTATTTTACAGTTTTGAGCTTTCCAGACAATAGGTGAGAAGCATCGCCGAATTTCGAATGTACTTTAGGTCGCTCATTCTTCTTACAGGTCGCAAACGCCTACCAGTGACATGGTCTCCCGATATAGACATAAAACGGAACTCTTCGTTCCATTCTATCGTCCGTACTCCGCCCAAGGAGTCGCCAAATCGCCCCTCCCCTTCCAAACTCGGCGTAACATTGCGCTCCACTCCGCGAAAACGCCTGCTTTTAGGCGACTCCGAACGCATTCCCCTCACACCAGAGAAAATAGACTTCTCAGATATCAGTACGCCACAGAAATTCAAACTCCAGACCAGCCCTGTCAAAGGAACTCCCCCGATTAAACGCACGAGGCTAGACAGAACTCTAGAATCGGAGTTCAAAGGGCCGATCGACACCGCTCTAAAAGGGCTCAGTCCGACTCAGCTGATCACGATGATAAGAACAATTACTCACAAACATCCCGAGATTGAACTGGAAATCAGGAAGGAAATGCCGAGACCGGACCTCGCCCCTTTGGAGGAGAAACTCAGCTACTTAAAATCGAACATATTCAAAAGTCTACCGGCTTCGCGTTTGACTTCTAAAACCGATTCTCCAGCATTCTCTCGAGCTTCTACACACATGGCTGCGTTTAAAAAATCTGTCATCGAACAGGGAAAATTGTTGGTCGAATCGCAGCACTGGGAGTCCGTGATCGAGTATGTTCTCCTGGCTTGGAGCTACGTGAAAGCGACACCCGTTTGGGATAACCAGCCGCATAATATACAGAGGAAGCAATGCTTCAGGGCGCTGACTAATTTCTGTTTGAGTGCTCTGAAGAAAGGATGTCTGAGCAAGACTGTGTTGATTGACACCAAGACAAGCTCCAGAGTATGGTAGCAGATAGCGAAGACGTCCAGTCTTGTCTCAAGTATATTCAGGGAAACCTGAAAGATTTCTTGTGAAATCTGACTCTGTTTTTATCTCCAATGCATTTCTATATTTTTTAGTTTTTCTTATCATTCTAAATTGCTTTTCCAATTTGGCTTTTTAATTTTTACTGTGTTGTTTCTAGTTCAAGAATTATGAATCATGTTAGGCACTGTTTGGTTTAAGTTCTCTTTTTATTATCTACTTATTTTATTTTTCAAATCAGTGAGATCAAGGATAAATTAAGATTTTTCTTGTAATTACTTATTCATTTAGACTGAATTGTTAGTATAGTTTTGGGTCTTCCTTTATGCTAAGGAGGCTTTACGTCATCTTCGATCCTTTTCAACATTGCTGTGAAAATGCCAAACTGTAGAATGTGTTTAATAAAAAATGGCGTTTTATATTAAAATTAGAGAAATATTGTGCCTTTATTGCTCAGTGTATGGTAAGTCTTCTAAAGTTGTTATTGACGATGTATCAGTAATTGATATTATGTGATTTTCAATCATTAATGTGCCTACTTACCTAATTAAGTGTATCAGATAAGGATACTTTTAATCTTAATAAATGTTTCCATTTTTTAAATACATAATTGTTTTATTAATTCAAATTTATAATTCAAAAGAGGATAATAATTATGACAACAAAACCATAAATTTGTTCATAATAATTTCTTTATTATTCACTTGACTCTTCACATTTTAATAAATAACTTTTAACACATAAAATAGTTACAAATTTAATTGCAAAAATCTTATAATTATTATGGCATTTATAAAACTTTCATTAAAACCACTAATCAATACTGTTTGCTCATTGGTCAATTAAATCGAAAGTTTAAGAATAATTAAATTGAGCACTAAAATACGAAATCTTTGGCCATTTCATTTATAAATTATTGGAATGTTCCTATTTACATTTAATATAACCCAAAAATCGAACAATCTTTTTTATGGAATAAAAAATGCAATAAAATTTCATACGGGGGGGTATTTTATGTACATGATAAATTATTAAAAATTCATACGTCAAAATGTTGAATAATATTGAGTGTGTGGATATTATTATTATGGAATGTCATGTCATGCTTGAAGTCAAATATTCTATTACAATCACAAAATAAACCAAATACACAATCAATTTTAAATTAATTAAAGCAATCCAGTATTGGTTTCATACATTTGGTTTACATTTTCTTACCTATTATAAAAAAAGGTACATCTGCTTATTAACTAATTATTTACAGTTTTTAAGCTCTTGTCGCTCGTTATTTGGACGGACATATATTTTAAGTAGAACTTGGATCCAAGGTACTTTTAAGTATCCTTTACAAAATCGATCAAACTTTATCACGAGGAGCGAGATTATTATTTTGATAATACTAAAGGTAAAAATACTAAAAACGCGGTATAATACTTAAGTCTTCATTCATACATCTCTTACTTTCTTCGACTTTCGTAACTTCCAATCAAACTAAGCATTAAAATATTTGGTATAAAAGTCTGTATATTGCAATCTTTGGCCAATTAACGAGCGACGAGCGCTACATCTTTGTCTTATCGTTTTCTTCGTAGCTGCCAATCTGGAACCTGATCTTCGAGCCGGGTGACTTGCGCTTCGGTTCCTGTCCAGTTTCACTGTGACTCAGCAAGGAGGGTTTTCTCGGGGAGTATATAGAGGTGGTCTTAGTGGGGCTGCCCCGTTTCCCCCCCGGGTGGTCTTCTACCGGCCGGCGGGGAGCGCCGAGGCGCGGGGCTCCACTCTCGACTCCCCCAGTGACACTTGGCTGAGCGCCGTTCGTGTATTGCTGTAGCTGTACCCGTGACGCTCTTTCCATTTCTCTAAAAAGATTGTTAAATATCACTAAAACACTGCTTGTTGGTAATCATGAACAGTATCTTTGAATCACTCGAATTAAAATTCGCATACGAAAGAGTGACATTCGCATACGATTGTCATACAATGTGGCTTGCGAATGCTACTTTTTCGTATGCGAATATAGATTCGAGTGACTAAAAAATACGACTTCATGTCATGTGTGCTGGACAGTTTGAACGAAGCGTGTAGTAATGCTGTAAGCATGCCTGACTTGTGCTCTATTTATTGAAAATATGATGTGCATGTGATACTTTGATTTAACAATACAAATTGCAATATGCAAAGTTGACATGAGACAAACAATAATTCATGTAGGTATGTTTTTGAAAATGAAGTGAAATCAGTCCCGCCCCTGATAAGGACAAAAGCGTGTCTGTCAGATTTTGTGGATATCACAAATAAAGGTCAGCGCAAGTGATAGGTTTAAATTGCGTTTTGCTATTCTCTCTTTCATTTCAGAAAAAGAGATGACATAGGTCCGCAGGTTGAATCCTATCGCCTGCGCCAGTTACAGAAAGAGAACTACTCCTCTTAAATAAGACAAGTAATCAACTACTACCTACACAATACCTTGACATAAGCACGTTGCGCGTGTACATTTTACAGCGTGACACAACATGGACCCACAACCGTGACAACACATAAAAATGTACCTTCAGGGGCGTATGTAGGTGTTGGCGGATGTTCTTTCCGTTCGTTCGGTGTTCTTTGGCGGGCATGCGACCGGCGAAGAGGGATACGCACCGCTGGTGAGGCCCGATAGTCGCGCTAGAGGGCAGCACAGGGCCGCCGCGTACGCAGCGCGATACTGCGCGTTCATTATTACGTAGATAATCGGGTTCACGCACGCGCTCGCGTACAGAAGCAGGTAGCCTGCGATGTGGAACACTGGAAAAAGAAAGATTAGAGTTCAGTAAATATCTATAAAATAATGCTCAAGGAAAAGTACATCCTGTATCTGTCACAAGTTTTGTTTAAAGTTAAAAGAGTTGTTAAATAAAAGTTTTAGTATGGAGCCTGGTTCTTTATTCCGAGGAATTAGAAAGTTAGCTTGGACTGATTACGATACGAGGTAAAAAAGAACGCAATTTTCTGATTTAATCATGATTAAACTGTTACAACAGAACGGTGTCGTTTTATGTCTCCTAATAAAGAGTCCTAATCCCCGAAGAACAATTTCAGTTGGTGCTGAGATTTCTTCATTTTCATCACGAGCTACATTCTTCAGCCGTGGAGACCGTTCACTCTGGCGATGAGAGTAATTTCGCGCGCGAGTTATCGGTTAATTAAATGCTGGCAGACATTTTTTTTGTTGTGTTATTTGGCTGTAAAAATTGGTGGGAAAAATATTTTGTGCAGATTTTAATAACTAAGTTGCACTATGAAAGAGATTTAAAAGAGTTCCATTAAATATTATTACTGGCCATTTATATAAACTTACAAAAAAGAAAGAAAAAGAAAAAAATTTAAAGGCTTTTGCTATAAAATTTCGAGACAAAGTTGCCAGTTAAAATTAATGACACATAGACGACCTCTTTAGTAGTCTGAAGACTCTTTTAAATCTCTTTCATAGTGCAACTTAGTTATTAAAATCTGCACAAAATATTTTTCCCACCAATTTTTACAGCCAAATAACACAACAAAAAAAATGTCTGCCAGCATTTAATTAACCGATAACTCGCGCGCGAAATTACTCTCATCGCCAGAGTGAACGGTCTCCACGGCTGAAGAATGTAGCTCGTGATGAAAATGAAGAAATCTCAGCACCAACTGAAATTGTTCTTCGGGGATTAGGACTCTTTATTAGGAGACATAAAACGACACCGTTCTGTTGTAACAGTTTAATCATGATTAAATCAGAAAATTGCGTTCTTTTTTACCTCGTATCGTAATCAGTCCAAGCTAACTTTCTAATTCCTCGGAATAAAGAACCAGGCTCCATACTAAAACTTTTATTTAACAACTCTTTTAACTTTAAACAAAACTTGTGACAGATACAGGATGTACTTTTTCCTTGAGCATTATTTTATAGATATTTACTGAACTCTAATCTTTCTTTTTCCAGTGTTCCACATCGCAGGCTACCTGCTTCTGTACGCGAGCGCGTGCGTGAACCCGATTATCTACGTAATAATGAACGCGCAGTATCGCGCTGCGTACGCGGCGGCCCTGTGCTGCCCTCTAGCGCGACTATCGGGCCTCACCAGCGGTGCGTATCCCTCTTCGCCGGTCGCATGCCCGCCAAAGAACACCGAACGAACGGAAAGAACATCCGCCAACACCTACATACGCCCCTGAAGGTACATTTTTATGTGTTGTCACGGTTGTGGGTCCATGTTGTGTCACGCTGTAAAATGTACACGCGCAACGTGCTTATGTCAAGGTATTGTGTAGGTAGTAGTTGATTACTTGTCTTATTTAAGAGGAGTAGTTCTCTTTCTGTAACTGGCGCAGGCGATAGGATTCAACCTGCGGACCTATGTCATCTCTTTTTCTGAAATGAAAGAGAGAATAGCAAAACGCAATTTAAACCTATCACTTGCGCTGACCTTTATTTGTGATATCCACAAAATCTGACAGACACGCTTTTGTCCTTATCAGGGGCGGGACTGATTTCACTTCATTTTCAAAAACATACCTACATGAATTATTGTTTGTCTCATGTCAACTTTGCATATTGCAATTTGTATTGTTAAATCAAAGTATCACATGCACATCATATTTTCAATAAATAGAGCACAAGTCAGGCATGCTTACAGCATTACTACACGCTTCGTTCAAACTGTCCAGCACACATGACATGAAGTCGTATTTTTTAGTCACTCGAATCTATATTCGCATACGAAAAAGTAGCATTCGCAAGCCACATTGTATGACAATCGTATGCGAATGTCACTCTTTCGTATGCGAATTTTAATTCGAGTGATTCAAAGATACTGTTCATGATTACCAACAAGCAGTGTTTTAGTGATATTTAACAATCTTTTTAGAGAAATGGAAAGAGCGTCACGGGTACAGCTACAGCAATACACGAACGGCGCTCAGCCAAGTGTCACTGGGGGAGTCGAGAGTGGAGCCCCGCGCCTCGGCGCTCCCCGCCGGCCGGTAGAAGACCACCCGGGGGGGAAACGGGGCAGCCCCACTAAGACCACCTCTATATACTCCCCGAGAAAACCCTCCTTGCTGAGTCACAGTGAAACTGGACAGGAACCGAAGCGCAAGTCACCCGGCTCGAAGATCAGGTTCCAGATTGGCAGCTACGAAGAAAACGATAAGACAAAGATGTAGCGCTCGTCGCTCGTTAATTGGCCAAAGATTGCAATATACAGACTTTTATACCAAATATTTTAATGCTTAGTTTGATTGGAAGTTACGAAAGTCGAAGAAAGTAAGAGATGTATGAATGAAGACTTAAGTATTATACCGCGTTTTTAGTATTTTTACCTTTAGTATTATCAAAATAATAATCTCGCTCCTCGTGATAAAGTTTGATCGATTTTGTAAAGGATACTTAAAAGTACCTTGGATCCAAGTTCTACTTAAAATATATGTCCGTCCAAATAACGAGCGACAAGAGCTTAAAAACTGTAAATAATTAGTTAATAAGCAGATGTACCTTTTTTTATAATAGGTAAGAAAATGTAAACCAAATGTATGAAACCAATACTGGATTGCTTTAATTAATTTAAAATTGATTGTGTATTTGGTTTATTTTGTGATTGTAATAGAATATTTGACTTCAAGCATGACATGACATTCCATAATAATAATATCCACACACTCAATATTATTCAACATTTTGACGTATGAATTTTTAATAATTTATCATGTACATAAAATACCCCCCCGTATGAAATTTTATTGCATTTTTTATTCCATAAAAAAGATTGTTCGATTTTTGGGTTATATTAAATGTAAATAGGAACATTCCAATAATTTATAAATGAAATGGCCAAAGATTTCGTATTTTAGTGCTCAATTTAATTATTCTTAAACTTTCGATTTAATTGACCAATGAGCAAACAGTATTGATTAGTGGTTTTAATGAAAGTTTTATAAATGCCATAATAATTATAAGATTTTTGCAATTAAATTTGTAACTATTTTATGTGTTAAAAGTTATTTATTAAAATGTGAAGAGTCAAGTGAATAATAAAGAAATTATTATGAACAAATTTATGGTTTTGTTGTCATAATTATTATCCTCTTTTGAATTATAAATTTGAATTAATAAAACAATTATGTATTTAAAAAATGGAAACATTTATTAAGATTAAAAGTATCCTTATCTGATACACTTAATATAACCCAAAAATCGAACAATCTTTTTTATGGAATAAAAAATGCAATAAAATTTCATACGGGGGGGTATTTTATGTACATGATAAATTATTAAAAATTCATACGTCAAAATGTTGAATAATATTGAGTGTGTGGATATTATTATTATGGAATGTCATGTCATGCTTGAAGTCAAATATTCTATTACAATCACAAAATAAACCAAATACACAATCAATTTTAAATTAATTAAAGCAATCCAGTATTGGTTTCATACATTTGGTTTACATTTTCTTACCTATTATAAAAAAAGGTACATCTGCTTATTAACTAATTATTTACAGTTTTTAAGCTCTTGTCGCTCGTTATTTGGACGGACATATATTTTAAGTAGAACTTGGATCCAAGGTACTTTTAAGTATCCTTTACAAAATCGATCAAACTTTATCACGAGGAGCGAGATTATTATTTTGATAATACTAAAGGTAAAAATACTAAAAACGCGGTATAATACTTAAGTCTTCATTCATACATCTCTTACTTTCTTCGACTTTCGTAACTTCCAATCAAACTAAGCATTAAAATATTTGGTATAAAAGTCTGTATATTGCAATCTTTGGCCAATTAACGAGCGACGAGCGCTACATCTTTGTCTTATCGTTTTCTTCGTAGCTGCCAATCTGGAACCTGATCTTCGAGCCGGGTGACTTGCGCTTCGGTTCCTGTCCAGTTTCACTGTGACTCAGCAAGGAGGGTTTTCTCGGGGAGTATATAGAGGTGGTCTTAGTGGGGCTTCCCCGTTTCCCCCCCGGGTGGTCTTCTACCGGCCGGCGGGGAGCGCCGAGGCGCGGGGCTCCACTCTCGACTCCCCCAGTGACACTTGGCTGAGCGCCGTTCGTGTATTGCTGTAGCTGTACCCGTGACGCTCTTTCCATTTCTCTAAAAAGATTGTTAAATATCACTAAAACACTGCTTGTTGGTAATCATGAACAGTATCTTTGAATCACTCGAATTAAAATTCGCATACGAAAGAGTGACATTCGCATACGATTGTCATACAATGTGGCTTGCGAATGCTACTTTTTCGTATGCGAATATAGATTCGAGTGACTAAAAAATACGACTTCATGTCATGTGTGCTGGACAGTTTGAACGAAGCGTGTAGTAATGCTGTAAGCATGCCTGACTTGTGCTCTATTTATTGAAAATATGATGTGCATGTGATACTTTGATTTAACAATACAAATTGCAATATGCAAAGTTGACATGAGACAAACAATAATTCATGTAGGTATGTTTTTGAAAATGAAGTGAAATCAGTCCCGCCCCTGATAAGGACAAAAGCGTGTCTGTCAGATTTTGTGGATATCACAAATAAAGGTCAGCGCAAGTGATAGGTTTAAATTGCGTTTTGCTATTCTCTCTTTCATTTCAGAAAAAGAGATGACATAGGTCCGCAGGTTGAATCCTATCGCCTGCGCCAGTTACAGAAAGAGAACTACTCCTCTTAAATAAGACAAGTAATCAACTACTACCTACACAATACCTTGACATAAGCACGTTGCGCGTGTACATTTTACAGCGTGACACAACATGGACCCACAACCGTGACAACACATAAAAATGTACCTTCAGGGGCGTATGTAGGTGTTGGCGGATGTTCTTTCCGTTCGTTCGGTGTTCTTTGGCGGGCATGCGACCGGCGAAGAGGGATACGCACCGCTGGTGAGGCCCGATAGTCGCGCTAGAGGGCAGCACAGGGCCGCCGCGTACGCAGCGCGATACTGCGCGTTCATTATTACGTAGATAATCGGGTTCACGCACGCGCTCGCGTACAGAAGCAGGTAGCCTGCGATGTGGAACACTGGAAAAAGAAAGATTAGAGTTCAGTAAATATCTATAAAATAATGCTCAAGGAAAAGTACATCCTGTATCTGTCACAAGTTTTGTTTAAAGTTAAAAGAGTTGTTAAATAAAAGTTTTAGTATGGAGCCTGGTTCTTTATTCCGAGGAATTAGAAAGTTAGCTTGGACTGATTACGATACGAGGTAAAAAAGAACGCAATTTTCTGATTTAATCATGATTAAACTGTTACAACAGAACGGTGTCGTTTTATGTCTCCTAATAAAGAGTCCTAATCCCCGAAGAACAATTTCAGTTGGTGCTGAGATTTCTTCATTTTCATCACGAGCTACATTCTTCAGCCGTGGAGACCGTTCACTCTGGCGATGAGAGTAATTTCGCGCGCGAGTTATCGGTTAATTAAATGCTGGCAGACATTTTTTTTGTTGTGTTATTTGGCTGTAAAAATTGGTGGGAAAAATATTTTGTGCAGATTTTAATAACTAAGTTGCACTATGAAAGAGATTTAAAAGAGTCTTCAGCTACTAAGAGGTCGTCTTATAGCTGTCATATAATATTTAACTGGCAACTTTGTCTCGAAATTTTATAGC
>JARACY010004207.1:0-28168 GCA_029255725.1 Scrobipalpa atriplicella | reverse complement strand
GATTATACGGGTTGTTATAGTAACGGTAAAGAATCACATAAAAAATATCCTATTACAAAAAAAACCACTTTGGTTGGATATTTTGTATGGGAAGCAATCATTTAAAAAAATAAATTACATGTTTTTTTATAGATACTAAAACACTCCTCTAAACTATTGCACACAACAAAATTAGCACCCTGTATAAATACAAGTTATTTTCGCACCTTAGATGTAATTACCTACTTTAATTTTACGACTTCATCCCATAATAATTAGCTGAATTATTTAATTAACGTACACATTAATAATTACTTACCTCATAAGAGTAACGACGAGATTAAATTATCTTAATTAAAAGGTTCATTAATAAACCTTATCAGACGATGAGCACCTTTATCCATTCTTCAAGGTTCTTAATTAACTAGCATTCTGAAAAGTGTTAAATTGTTTGAGAACTTTGAGAGCTTTGGTTAGAGTCAAGGTTAAATTAAGTTCAAAGTTCATAAAAGGTACTTGCTTAGTGCGCAACAGCAGTTAATTAAAATATTAAGTTTAAATAAACCGCCGTTTTTTTTTTTTCATTTAATACTTACAAAGTCACGAAAACAGTGACTTTGAATGCAAATATAAATATCCCGAGATACAAACATTTAAAAGACTTTTCAATTAAACGTTTTTTTTTTTTTAACCCTAAAAAAATTGCCTTCTCCATACAAAACTGTAGATGAGGTGAGCGTTTTTTGCATGGAAAAGGCATTTTTTTGTTTGGAAAAAATATTTGGTATCTTTAGTAGAGCACGTGGTTTAAAGGAACGCAGTATTTTTTTACACCTTGTAATTTATTCTTCCATGGACTAATAGTAAAATGAATCTGAACAAATTTCACCAGGAATTCTTTCAGGAAATGTTGGTGTCCCTTACACCCCATTTAGATAAGTTTGTTAACCCACAATTCCCACCCATTGAATGAAACCGTATACACGCGTACACGTCAACAAAGATTGACTAGCAAAAGAACTACCTCAAGTGACCTGGCCAAGGTTGCTGCTAAACTCGTTAGAGACCCCCCACTGACCCCCCACGCCCCCCTGTAGACGAGGGGGGCGGGGGGTCATTATGTAAGACTTCCCTGCACATGTCCTACCACAATAGTAGCATGAGTCATTACGGTAACCAGCTTCTGATGACCTTCATCTGTGAAGTGATTTTTTATTACTATAGATCACACAAACAATATTATGGACACGCTGTCGTCTCTTGCGGGGAAGGCAGAATATCGAAAGCCCTGTAAAATGCAGTTTTGCCTCGACTATCATTTTTTACTGTGCCATGTTATTGTTTAATGTTATTTTAATGTGTTTTAATGTTATATTAATTAATCATTATTTTTAAAACTTCACTCTGAATAAATAAACGCGTGTATCAGCAGTAGGTATGGCGTTAAAAGAAGCGTTAAAAATACTCTATAGTAGTTCATAAATGTTTCTGTTTCTGTTTCAACTAGCTTTCATAGGTACATCCATTCACATAAGTTCTATTAGACGAGGAAGGTATCAGACATCATCTTCGTAGAACAGCATCACTAGCTCGCGTCATCACCGCACAGAACCATCTTCTCGTAGTGCTTCTTCGTCAATCCGAGATCCGAGTTTCAGGTCAATGGGTGGGAATTGTGGGTTAACAAACTTATCTAAATGGGGTGTAAGGGACACCAACATTTCCTGAAAGAATTCCTGGTGAAATTTGTTCAGATTCATTTTACTATTAGTCCATGGAAGAATAAATTACAAGGTGTAAAAAAATACTGCGTTCCTTTAAACCACGTGCTCTACTAAAGATACCAAATATTTTTTCCAAACAAAAAAATGCCTTTTCCATGCAAAAACGCTCACCTCATCTACAGTTTTGTATGGAGAAGGCAATTTTTTTAGGGTTAAAAAAAAAAAACGTTTAATTGAAAGTCTTTTAAATGTTTGTATCTCGGGATATTTATATTTGCATTCAAAGTCACTGTTTTCGTGACTTTGTAAGTATTAAATGAAAAAAAAAAAACGGCGGTTTATTTAAACTTAATATTTTAATTAACTGCTGTTGCGCACTAAGCAAGTACCTTTTATGAACTTTGAACTTAATTTAACCTTGACTCTAACCAAAGCTCTCAAAGTTCTCAAACAATTTAACACTTTTCAGAATGCTAGTTAATTAAGAACCTTGAAGAATGGATAAAGGTGCTCATCGTCTGATAAGGTTTATTAATGAACCTTTTAATTAAGATAATTTAATCTCGTCGTTACTCTTATGAGGTAAGTAATTATTAATGTGTACGTTAATTAAATAATTCAGCTAATTATTATGGGATGAAGTCGTAAAATTAAAGTAGGTAATTACATCTAAGGTGCGAAAATAACTTGTATTTATACAGGGTGCTAATTTTGTTGTGTGCAATAGTTTAAGGAGTGTTTTAGTATCTATAAAAAAACATGTAATTTATTTTTTTAAATGATTGCTTCCCATACAAAATATCCAACCAAAGTGGTTTTTTTTTGTAATAGGATATTTTTTATGTGATTCTTTACCGTTACTATAACAACCCGTATAATCATGGCATACAATAAAATTGACACCCTGTATAACAGACTGTTGCGACTAGCGACACATTATTATTTAGGTTTTGTAACTTGCGGTAACTGTAGTTAAAGATTAGGATTAGTTCTAATCGTCTTCCAACCGTTAAAGATTTATTTATATCTTAAAATGGCGCTAGGTCTGCGTATGAACGGTCTCGACAAGTAAATTTAAGTCATAATTTAATTATTCACTACAATTACTAAGTTCAAAATAAGCATGCAACTTAGTATGTGAGCAAGTGTTATTTAACTAAGTTTATATCTATAACTTATGCTTCCTAATCTTACTCCCACTAAGTAACACTACGCTGACATTTGAGCCGAAGCATTTTAGTAACAAAATACTAGTTACGAAGGTCATGAAATAGGAATCTTTTAGGTTTTTACGCATTTGCACTTCCATGCTGGACTGGGAGCGATAAACATAGAATGTGCCAGCTGCATCTCCTCCCGGGCATGCTGTGAAAATCAGCTAAGGGATTCGAGGGTTTCAGTATATTGTAATTTAGGCAATGGGCTAACAACCTACTACTACAGCAATATACTTACAGATCTATCTTAAATAACCCTTGTCAGATGTGGCCGAACGACCTTTGTTTGGGTCGCTGACGCTCTGCCTACCCCATTAGGGATACAGGCGTGATAGTATGTATGTACGTAATGTATGTTACGCATTTGCTTATTATTGTATTTATTGCTTATTATTTACTTAAAAAGTTTCTACATAGAATGGTATTTTCTTCACCAGAAAAATTGAGAGTGCGTTCTATCTCAACCTGAAACTGAACAACTTTCCTCGAGGAATACCAGTCAAAATATACAGGGTGCAACAAAAACTACAACACTATAGCACAGGTTATACAATTAGGGTGGCTATACCTAGGCTTTCTGAATAACTTGAATCTGCCAATAAAACTGATTATTTTATCAAAAAGAACATTATAGAGAGGACTAAAAACAAAAAAAAAAACGGTCAAGTGCGAGTCGGACTCGCTAACCGAGGCTTCCGTACCAACTTGGGGTTATTTTAAGGGAATATAGACCCCTCCCTCGAGCACCGAAACTTTTTACACTTATTTAAGGGTTCCTTTTGAGGTACGGAACCCTAAAAAAGAACAAATGTTAGTATTAATAGCACTAGAACTATTTCTTATTGATTCGCCACCTTAAAGCAATACTTACATACACAAATAACGCCTTTATCCCTAATGGCGTAGGCAGAGCAAAAACGACCCAAACAAAGGTCGCTCCGCCACGTCTGACAAATTTTGAGGGTTATTATTACAAATGATATTATGTAATTGCACACACAAGTCTTATTATGTTCTTAGCACTTATCAGATGTTTGAAATAAAAAAAAAGTGTAAATAATTGTAAGCTTCTCATTTTACAGATAAATTGGAATGATAACCAACACCTCATAGTCATAATCACAATACGACAATCCGCAATTACCTTTTAATAAACCATTATTAGCCTCGCTTTGTATGACACAGAACACATAAAGTGCAGTAAAACGTCTTTATAGCGATTGTATTTTGGTGTAAATGTGAAGCAAGATTGTAAGCTAGTAGGTCTGTTTAAGGCCGATATCAGACGATTTTAGCCCACCGATTTAATATTCTGCACCGATATAACCATGAAAACATGCCAAGAAAAAAAAAACTGAAGCTCGATTACATACCAAACTTTCCAGACGCCACGAAGTTAAATAAGTAACAGTAACTTGAACATACCTGAAGACAAAGAAAAATAAAGTAAATTAACTGGAAACATATAAAGTTTGTACTTAAGATTTAATATAAATGACATAAAACTTTATAAAAAAAGTTAAGACTTATCTTAGTAACGTGCCAAAAAATATTAACCTACTGCCTTTTACTTCTACTGTGACCATATTTACTCGATTAACACGTGTAAGGAAAAGGCAAAAACTCAATAAAAGAATGATCAAACAAGTTGTTAGGAGCACGAATGACAGTATAAAAGCAATTGTTATTTCACATAAACGACCTTGTCTCCAGTTGACAAGGTCTAATTTGAGTTTCATTTGCGATTGAAAAGCTTTTCCTAGTATACGAAGGACTAATTGTCTGCTACCTAAATGTCATTTATCAACCCTACAACCCACGCAAAAAGAATACAAATAGTAGGGTTGTTGGAGCCCTAACAAGTGAAACCAACGAATCTTCCAAACAACAGTTTAATATCCAAAAAACCATATCAGATACATCCATAGAGTAGAGCAATAAGAACACCATGGCAACGCAAGTCAGAATAGAGTTGCACCACATTTTAATGCCTTTTTTTACTAGAGCTGTGCGCGTCGGTAACAAAGGTGGACAAAAATACATGACTTGACTAGGGTTGCCAACCCTACTATATAATATAGTATCCTGCTATTTTAAGGGATCAAATACTATATTTCTAAAAAAAAATATAGTAGGCGAAACTACTATATTTTGCGCGAAAAAAAAACATTCATCTGTCATGTCATGTGAACTGTCAATGTCAATAATCTTTCATTTGCCTGCTTGTTTTGCGCTTTGTGATTTAATACTTTTTCAGTTTTTGGTTTGTGTGTTGTTCTTTAAAATTAAAATGATACAGTGATGACAGTGATAGTAATTCAGGAGGTGAAGGTGAATGAAAAACACCAAAGTGGCTCCAAAAATATAAAACAGAGGTTTAAAAAAAATATATAAATTTAAGTATTAAAGCGCAGAGAAGCAAAAAATATTCATCTAAAAATACATATTTTAATTTAACCACATACTATTTTCTTTTTAAATTTTTTGCCATCTACTATATTTTTTAAGTTAATAACTTCAAAAATGCTATATTTGATAGAAAAAAAGTTGGTAACCCTAGACTTGACAGCCCGTGTATGAATAAAAATCTTTCTCTATTTCCAGGCGAAAAGAAAATCAATTCCAAATTGACTGGAGTCTTTTTCAGTGCTTTTGAATACTGAACGATCAATTAAAAATTAAATAAGTAAATCATAGTGTGCGTGAGTTCGGCATAATATACTTGTAGTTACACACACAGGGGCGTGGAAAAATTTGTGTCTGTCTCTGTACCTACGTAGAAGGCCGAACGGTAGTCGTGAGATTAAACAACTATTAGACCTGTAACTACGCACACAAGCACGTGTGTCCATACTTAGTAGCACTATTTGTGAGATTTTTTTTTTTTTGAGCGAAGGACGAATTTAGTGCCAACTTGGTATATTCATGTTTATGTTTAACCTTAGAATTTATATCTTGTCGTGTAACTACAACAGTAGGTACATATTGGGAAACAAGTCGTGCGCATGCGCAGCTCGCGTGTCGTGAAAGCGCGATATCCGTGCATGTTTTAACACTAGCAGCGCAGTCTAGCAACATAAATACATACATAGAGTCACGCCTTCATACCTTACGGGGTAGCTAGTGCGTAAAACGAAAGGCGTCTTAGCCACGTCTGGCAAATATTGAGGGTAGTTTTAGATAAATGTGTATCGCTATAGTGACAGGTTGTCAGCCCATCGCCTAAATTTCAATACACCGAAACTCTCGAATCCCTTAGCTGCTGGTTTTTACATCATGCCTGGGAGGAGATGCGGCAGGTGCATTCTATGCTTTTCTACTCCCAGTCCAGCATGGAAGTATCTTTTACTGCAAGACTGGCGTAAATCTAAAATTACCCTCCGCTTTGCCTACCCTATACGGGATACAGGCGTGACTGTATGTATTTCCAAGATAAGCACGTGCACTAACTCTATGCAATGAATAGATCTTCGTGCAATCACAGATGTGATGTTGTTGTGCATTGTCTTGATTCTGACGTAAACAGTTCAAACGGATAGAATCAGAGCAGAGGTGTGAACAGAACACCGTGGGAAATCATCACTTATTCATTTAACAAACAACATATGCTGGACTGAAAGCGATTAAATAACCAATGTAGTAGGTATAGTTCCAAGCACACATCTTGGGCATGCTATGCGCATTGAAAAACTCTTAAATTCAAACCTTTTAAGAGTGAAATTCAGATGTGAAAACATTCCCCAACAACTCCATTTAATGTCACGTAGATTGCTGGGAACTATAATGTACCTAAATGCAGAATTACAGAAAATTAAACCCTCATCCTTTGTCGGACGTGAATAAAATGGTATTTATTAAGTCGTTGACTCTCTGCCTGCCTCTAAGTACCTTAATTAAGAGATGCGGTCGTTAAAATTAGTTTTTTTTTTTTTTTTTTTTTTTTAATGGCTTCTGCCCAGGGGAGCAATTTTGCCAGTGTCAGGGTTGGAAAATGCACGGAAGATCGAAAGGAAAGCCAGATAGTCGATTTTATTTCAAAGATACCTAATGAGAACTTAACGGGAAAGGGAAGGGGCTACAATTTTTAAAATTAGTTACATTGTGGTTACATCAGTCACTACGTCACAACTTGTTGTTTAGCACGTAACTGACAACTCGACAACATCCAATCATATAGGAGATAGAAAAATAATAGAAAACACATCATCCGGCGCCATATTTCAACATTATTCCACCACATTCATATAAATCACTTCACGTCGCATACAAAACTCGGTTCTATTGTCCAGAAAATACGCTTCAAAGTCTGATACATAACGCGAGGCTGTCATCTCTAGGCTATGACAAAGAAAAGTCGAGCTTAGGACGAAAAATATAGAGCAGGATTTTCTTTGGGGTGGTATAAGGGTAGTTCGAGGTCACTAGAACACCACCGAAGCAACAGGTTAGATCGACTGTGGCGCCATCTGTCTATGCAAGTTAATAAATAGAAAGTTTACAAACTTCGGATCGGAGTTTCAAAACAACAGTCTATTCAAGTTTTACTATCCAAGCAGTTTTTTAAACTTATTTTTCGTAGTGGATTTTCGAGAGGATAAGCTTGAGAATTTGGTTCACAAACCTTGCCTGCTCGAAAGAAACTCATTTATAAAACCAGAGTCTATATCAACCTATTAGTTTCCATTTTATTTGATTTTTCTCCTTTCCCTTCTATGGGATAACACCGCTTTTGTAATAAATTTTCTTTGTTCGGCTATTGTCACTGATGGGTATGAACATTGGACACTGATTTGAGAAGTCGCTGCCGTTTGAAAACTCTGACACCAGGGTTTATCGGGTCGTTGTTCGACTCGAAAATCCACTCGCTAAGAAGAAGATTTAATATTTAATTAAGCTTATTCTAAAAGTCTTTTTGAATTAAAGTTTAAATATTTTCATTTTGAATAGCAATGAGAATTTTTAATGTAAATGAACCAACAGTCTAACAAACGAATTTCTTAAAAGGCAACATCTCCATCATGAATTTACTTTAATTACTAAAACTAAAAATAGACAATATTTTTATTTTCTGTGATATTATTACGGGGGGAATCTTTAGCAAAAGTTTTATTTTAAGTTATAAATCCATAGACCATAGTTAAGATTCAAAAGTACAAAATTCAAACTCTTCAACATCGTACTTCAAAAGACTATTCGATATTCTCTCCAGAATTCCAAGATCCACTGTGAAAGCGGAAATAAAGGTAGTTCATTATTTCCGAAGAAGTCTGTAAAACAAGGGTGACACTAGATACCTATTACTGAGCTCACCTTTAGATCCTATCTTATATTTCAAGGAGGTCAAATATTATTTCCTCCATGCTGGTTTAAAAACATGGGTATAGGTACTGTAGATACTACAGCTTATTTATAACATTTAGGATATTTTGTTTATCTTAAACTAGGTGTTATGTTTAATATTTTTTGAGTTATGAAGGGGTCAAAAGTGGCTCCAAATTCCAAATGGTTTGTGTAAATACACACGTTGCTAACTGCCAGTTCTCTTCATTTGGCTTAAACTTGGCTTGGAGGTACTACCGCCTGTCTAGATAATAAAAGGCTAAGGTGCCCAGCCCAGCACGTTTGCCACATCTATGTAAAAAAAAAATAGACATCAAAAAGCCAAACCGCAAACATTGCCTATTGTCAAAGATGAAGTCTTTGCAGGACTTCATTTAGGAGGAATTACTGCTTGTACCTGCTTACAAAAAAGAGTCCCTCGGCAAACATCAAAGAACTAACTTGAATCACTGGCTCGAAATAAAGTAGAACTGAACAATGACGAACAGGATGTTATTTACTTAATTATTTTTGTCCTCTGTTTATACTATAGAATAGGCCAGAGGTGACCGATACGGACTTGACGATGTAACGAACCCATAAGCTACAAAGGCACTTCTTATGGAATGGGTTTTCATGTTTTCATGTGGGTCATAAACCCTTGTGTCAGAGTTTAAAGATCGCTTATTCTTTTTCTCCTTATCGAGTGAGTTTTCGAGTCGAACGACCCGATGAACCCTGGTGTCCAGAGTTTTCAATCAGTTACAAGTGGTTACAAGTTCTCTACGCTTAAAATACAACGTGTAACAGAAAGGGATATGCACCCGAAAGGTTGTGAACCTGCCCATGAAACGCACCATCAGCTGATACATTTTGTATGGAAGGTAATTTTTTTTTCGTACTTCGACCTATGTTCCTTTGGGAAATTTGTTGTTTCATGGGCTGGTTCATATTCTTTCGGGTGCATATACCCTTTTTGTTACACCCTGTATAAGTGGCGATAAAAGGAACATGACCGCCAACGCCCTTTTTTACAGTTCTCCCAACGTGTAGCGCCCCCACCTATGATTAGTGTAGATTCATAGATTAGGGTGGAAGAGAATCAATTCCCGAGGTAGTTAGACGCCCGAGCGCCAGTGGTGTTATACGTACCATAATTATGGTACATGTACCATAATTCAGGTCCTCGTACCCTGTACCCTAGAACTTCATTATGGTACGCAAAAGTACCATAATTTAGCATTTACCATTAATTACCATACAATCATTTTTTTGGACACACAATTTGTCGTGTAATGGAACAGATATTACGTTTCGTTTTTGTTTTTGATGCATACTAGTGATTATATTCTCTAGGATGTAGGTCATTGTAAGTTTAACTTATCTAGTTTTCTTCTTGCGGTGAGCGTTCGGTAAAAGCAAAGGGGTAGAATCAAGGTAAAATAGGTACGAAGAAGATTTTTCATGTTAAAATGTATGTAATTTTAATTTTTATGGCTTATTTTTACTGAAAATCAAACCGTACCATAATTTTTGCTGAGGTACCATAATTTTGACGGGCCTGTGTCATAATTTCTGAGTTGGCATATAACATCCCTGCCGAGCGCAGCGAGGGCGGCTATAGTCCGAGAGGAATTGATTCTTCTACCCGTGGCAATGACTCTACTTTTCATTTAGAATATGAGGAAAATAAAAAGGCCCGTATTTATAATCAGCTCTCAAGAGTGACAGCGAGTTTGAGTTTGTCTCAGAAATGTCACTTCAGTACAAAACGATCTGTCAAATCCATACTTAATATTGCTCTCAATCTTGAGATCGCTTTATAAATACGAGCCTATCCCGCCAATTTGTGTTGACTTTTTAATTATTATTTTTTTATTTTGTCGCGGCACTCGCATCGCAAGTTTGCGCTAAATTCACACTGGCCAGTGACACTAGCTGGTTAAAAAGTCACGACATTTCATAAAGTTTTTTTTTTTAATATGAAAAAAAGTCTTCACAGCTGACAGCAATTCAAGCAGTTCTATTTTTAAAGTTCATTCCCGCCCTAGGGTGGGGATGAAATTTGTATGAGTTATTCCTTCCCTGTGAAAGGAAAGCAGCATCTTCCACCCAATAGTCAGATCAAAACAACACTACTTTCCGAGTATGAGAAATGAAAAATTATAAGCATAACCATCATTTGAATAAATCTGTAACAAGTACAATAAGACCAGACACGCTACAGAACAGCGGCAACAGTTTTTATTATACAGATGTAACAAAAAAGGTATATTCAAAGGGGTCTTATTATGACAATGATCATTTGACAAACATGCCATTTAGCGCATCACGAAGCGAAGGTATTCGCGCATGCACTATGTATGAGATATTTATTATTATAAAATAGTTGTAAAGGTGGATCTGTACATTTAGCATATTTATGAACGCAAGATGACAATATTGAAATTTCAGTGTTTCTGAGACCAGAAGCTGTTAGTAGATTCTATGTTGCATGGAAGAAAATCATGCCTAAAACATAAAAATTGCGACATCTGTCTACCATGATACTATAATATTATCATTATCACATGGAAGAAAACACCGACTAGTATAAAACTGCAAATACATCATTTATATTTATATTTTTTAAGGATCCCTATAATTCTCACGGGGTCTTCTCGTCTCCTAAAACCGTAAAAGATAACGCAGCGCGCGACCTTAGCCGTTGTCACCATGGGAGCCATCATTTTCTATTCAAAGTCAACACTGATATGAGCGCATTTTTTCATTCTCATGGGATTTGTCCCTTTCCGACAAACCTTCCTAAAAGTAAACACGTTTTTTATGGAAGATGTCGCCATCTCTATCTTATTTTATTATTTCACGTAGGGTTTTTCTGGAGATTACTGCACGGACAAAAGCCCAGCTCTTAAATTTGAAGGTTTTCCTGAGTAAGGCGTAGTGTATTCATGTGTTATGCATAAATTATGTGCATTTGGGAGCATATTCATATAAAATCAAACTCAAATAGTAAGACTTTTTCTGACTTGGGTAACATTTTTCTGTTTCTAAGTATACTATCCAACGAGCGCATTTTCCTCTGACATCCTCATGGGATTTGTGCCTTTCCGGCGGATCTCCGTAAAAGAAAACGCGTTGCGTCGCGCGACCTTGGCCGCCGTCACGGTTCCGCGCGCACTAATAGCCGCAGCCTGCGCAGTATTACTGACAGCCTGTGGTACACTTTCGTTATGGTGGCATGACGGCCTAATATTGTTTTCAGATGGATTATTTTTCCTTGTTATTTACGATAGAATTTGCAGTAGAAACAGCTAGAATATGATGACTCGAGCCGCGGACAGAATTTGTATGTAATGAGCACAGTTTGTGTACCAGCCATATATTTCGACCTATGTTTCTTGGGAAAAGTTGTTCAGTTCCATGAGTAGGTTCACACCGTAAAGTTTGGTCCGATATTTTTTTCCACCCTGTATATTTAATAGTGGAACAACTGTCTGTGTCAGTAAGAGGTAGATGTTAGTCAAGCGGGCGACGAACGTCCTTGCCTACCTGGTATTTCCGTGAAAGGCGAGCGTGTCTCAGCTGACAAGCACGACAAAGTTTTAAATGAACCTGGACGCGGCGCAAAGACATACAAACATAGGTACATAATACATATACAAAGGTCTTTATCCCTTTACGGAGTAGGAAGAGCGTCAACGACCCAAACAAAGATCGTTCGCAACGTCTGACAATTTGAGGGTTGTTTAAGATAGATTTGTTTATTGCTGTAGTGACAGGTTTTCAGACCTTTTACAATACACTGAAACCCTCGAATCCTTTAGCTGGTTTTTACAGCATGTCTGAGAGGAGATGCAGCTGGTCCATTCTATGTTTTTCTATCGCTCCCAGCCCAGCATCGAAGAAATGTACGGACAACTATCGAAAATGGCGTTGGCTGCCTACTTCCTTTCTCTTCTTCTTTTGTCGTGCGGGTTTCAAGTCCATCGACCCGATAAACCCTGGTGTCAGAGGTTTTAAACCGCCTAATAGCACACCCAATTATTAAGGACAGCGACTGGGACCGACGGCTTAACGTGCCCTCCGAGGAACGGTTTTTTTTCCGGATAATCAGGTGATTCAGCCTGCAATGTCCTAACCAAACTAGGGAAAATCTCCCAAAGTGATCAATTAACAAATATCAACCTGCGTTCCCCCCCTGGTAATCGAACCCAGGACCACCGGATCGAGAGCCCATGGCTCAGACCACTAGACCACGGAGGCAGTTAGTTCCTACTCGCCCCGTTCATCTATACTATTGTCGTGCTATACTATTTAAATGCTTTGCCGTTGACTTTTACGTGGATATAACAGCTGGTTGTGTTAGCTATTGGTATTTTGTATTTATATGAACTAGACATTCTAATGATATATAAGTAATTGTGCCTCTAAATAATAAATGGGATTTTTTTTTACGATACTTGTGAGTTCCTGCAGAGGGCGCTGAAACTGGCTAAAAAATCGTTTCTTTACACGGAAAAGTCTATTAACTATTTTTTATTCTAATTTTGTCAATTAATCTTTTTACATCTCCGAAGGCTGTATTTTGCTTATTTATGTTCATTATTCAATAAAGCAGCACTAAAAAAGCCTTTCTAAACTATAAATTTTACACTAAAACTTATTTGTCACATTGCTTGAAACGAAAACGTCAAAACAACGTTATACGACCTGTCAAAATGTTAGGCGCACACAACGCCATCTATTTTGAAACTGAGAATTTTCTCCGGAACGAGCAAATTAAAAACCCCCATTTGCTTGCTTGTCGACTAAACGGATTGACAAAAGTCCGTATTTATAATCAGCAGCGAGTTTAAATTCGTATCTAAAATGTAATTTTACTTTGATATCGCTTTATAATACTAGCCCGTATGAAATAAACATAGCAAAACGTGTCAGCAAAAATGGTACCTAAATGTTTGAGTACTGGCTTGTTGAATGATACTTTTCCAACAGTATCCAGTAGAGCCTTAAATGTTGTACAATATAAGCTGGGACAACTTAAACAGCCTTTAAAGTATTAAGTTAATTTCCATCTGTTGTCAGGGAATAAGAGGCTTTTGAATTTAACTGTCATATTAAAGTAGGTACCTACATGAAATTGTAAATCAACTTCCTAGCCTTTTTCCCGTATTTCACAGGGTCGGCTACCTAATCTAGGGGATTGAACGAGGGCTGGTTTCTACACAGAGCGACTGCCATCTGACCTCCGCGACCCAGAAGGGAAACCAGACCCAATCCTAGATTAGGTTACACATTACCTTTAAATTTTTACACATAATCTTTAAATTTTACACATAACCTTTATATACTGAAACCCTGGAATCCCTAAGCTTGTTTTTACAGCATGCCCGGAAGGAGATGCAGCTGGCACATTCTATGTTTTTCTATCACTCCCAGTCCAGCATGGAAGTAGTAACAATAGTAACAAAACGCTCCCAAACGCCACACACCAATTAGATCCTCAAAAAAGTTTATGGAAATCACGATGCGAATTCCAAATAGGAAAAGCGCAAAAAAGATGTCGTTTCATTTCAGCGGCCTTGCGCTGTGACGTCACATCCGCTCGTCAGGTATGATGACCGTCATTACAAATGGCGGATAATGGAGTACTGTTTCAAAGGTCCGTCTGTAAATGGTACCTACAATGTAATGTAACGCACTTACTATATGAAAAGATAGAATGTTTTCTACATTCTAATACTAGGTCGTGAGTTCGATTTCCACGGGGAAAAAACATACTTACATCCATACATAAAATCACGCTTTTATTTTTAATGGGGTAGGCAGTGCAAACACTACCTAAAAAAATGTCGTTTCGCCACGTCTGACAAGTTTTGAGGGTTATTATTACAGATAATTATGTATAATATTGCTATAGTGACAGGTTGTCAGCCCATCGCCTAAATTGCAATACACTGAAACCCTCGAATCCCTAAGCTGGTTTTTATAATATACCTACACGGGAGGTGTTGCAGTTGGCACATTCTATGTTTTTCTATCACTTCCAGTTCAGTACGGGGGCAACACAAAGTTGATATTTGTCAATTTATCACTTTGTTAGATTTGATTGAGCAAGAGCATCCCCATAAGTACTGACCAGTTGGCGGGAAACTGACAGAGAAGCTGACCTCATACACCCTTTATCTTCTACGGGGTGTAAGGGACAACTTCCCGAAAGCTGATAGGGGTTGCTCAGTCAGCGAAACTAAGGCTCGATCTCAAGATTGAGAGCAATATTAAGTATGGATTTGACAGATCGTTTTGTACTGAAATGACATTTCTGATACGAACTCAAACTCGCTGTCGCTCTTGAGAGCTGATTATAAATACGGGCCTAAACAACAGGCCTTTTTTTCAAGAAATTAATAAAGTTGTCCCATACAAAATTACCACTTCGATCAGACAATTTGTATGGAAAAGCCTTAATATTTTTTTCATTTCCTGAAAGAATTTCCTGCTGATAAATGTTCAGTTTCGTTGACTGAGCAACCCCTACGAGTTTGCGGGAAGCTGACATCTAACACCCTTTACCTTCTATACTTCAGCATTACAGCGAGATTTTTTATTTAACAAAGGATTTTCAAGGGCTTGTTTAGACTATGGAACTTCAAGATGGAAATATGAAAAAAATTATTGACTTCGCATTGTCACCATGTTCGGGTAATTTTGTATTGGAGCACCTTTCAAATTAGGATCAATAAATCTAATATTACAGTAAACAATAAACTAATTTCAGGTTGAATTTTAGGAAACTATCATGCTTATTGTTGAAACTGTCAATAACTTGCATGAAATTCTTTGAACTATTTCTTACTAAGTATTTGGCGTACATTGCTTGCCACTTCTTTTTATAAAACACACGAAAATTTATTTGAAGAGCTTGTTAACTGAACTGAACAACTTTTTCTACAGAACATAGGTCGATAAATTTACAAAAATAATTTGGTGTTCCAATATATAAATAATACAAGATGATTCGAACAGCTGACTGACACCTTCTGCATAGCATGTGCAATTTTATTCATATTTCGACCTATATTCCAAAGAGAAAGTTGTTCAGTTTCATCGTCTAAACAAATCCTTGAATTTTTGATGGATGATAAATCTCCGCGTATCGAACCAGCAATGTAAACTAAACCACAGACAGTATATAATCGGACACCGCATAGCAAACCAAGACCTTACACAACAGTTGGCATACGTCCAGAGCATTCACAGCTACCGCGTGACACACCTGCCTTAACTGCGCTATTAATACCAGGCAAGCCACTGCACTCGAGATGAAATCAATCAGACCGAGTTTAATGGGATATTCCATAGGTGAGAATGGAAAAGGAAAGGTTTAAAATTTCTTAAATAACACGTTCATAGTTGGATGAAATATAGAGCGCAAAACTTTTATGTGAAGGCGGTTAAAGCAGCTTCTTCTCAGCTTCAATCTCATTCTTCTTCTTCTCGAGTCAATGGCTTTAAATTTTTGACGCCCAGAACGTGGCCACATCGATAGCCTTTTGGTTGGCGTCAAACAGGTCCTCATGCGTGCAGGTGGCCGGAGAGATAGGGCACGACAATTAAGTGTGACATGGTTTGTATGGCGCCATCTTACCGCATCTACTTATCGTCACCAGCTCATAATACATCCCCACCGAGGGGCACAAGCCAAGGGCGAATGAGCTTAGTCGAATCGACCCCGTAGGCCAGGTATGTATATGGATGGATTGGTCGAATTCACACACAACTTTTGAATTTCTTGTGCAGGTTTCCTCGAAATGATTTCCTTTACCGCATCTACTCATAACATTTTAATTCATTACTTCTCCTCCGTTCCGACCTATTCATTTCATACTGCACTGTAGTAGTTAGTTGTCATTGGGTTTTGCCACAGATACGAGTAATTCATTTAATGCATGTGATGTGATGATACAGACGTGTCACTGCGCCGGTGTGAATCACGAGCGGCCATAATCGTGAGCTGAGTGATGTTCTAAATGAGGGTTTGCACCTCTATAATAGTCTTTGTTTATTTCCTGATAGAACCACATACAAGGGTTTATCGGGTCGTTGTTTAGACCTACTTACTCGATAAGAAGAAGAAAATTTACTGATACTCGTGGGTATGTCTTTGATTCTGTGAATTTTATTTATTTGGACTCTATCTTTCTACGCCTATTATAAAAATGCCTATTATAAAAAAAACCGATGCTATAACACGGTGCTTACTACATTTTATAATGTAACACATCACATCAGCGTCCTTATTCGATGGATGAATTTTCTCCTTGAATGAGATAAATTGGACGACTAACCTAACTACTACTTGTGATCGATATTCACAGATCTTTTTCCCAAGAATCTTTACCTAGTCGAAATATGAAGTGATAAACTGAATGACTATTAAACCCCAGATAAGTACTAGCTTGAAACCTATACCTAAGTAAGGTATAATCGTAAACATTTACCCGAAATATGAACGAATAAACGAAATATCGACCTACAGCGCATTCCGATCGGTTATTCGGTCATTATTTGAAACGTGTACAGAATATTCTGAAAATAAGCACCCAGGTTGTATGTACCTACTTATATAAGATCTTTGCCCCATTTTGATGCGGTAATTTGTTATGTATATTACTCGTAAGTAGGTAGTATGTGTCGTACGATAATGATTTGATAATTCGGATTTTCGCGAAAATCCGCAAAGCACATTGCTGGAAACATTAGACAATGCATGGAGAAAGATCGTTCAGCCAAAAGAGCATACCTTGGATGCCCGAATGGAAAACAACCAGTTGGGCGTCCAAGGTACCGCTGGTTTGATGAAGTCCAAAACCTGAGAGCGCTTTAAAAGGCCGAATGGCGACAAGCTACTCAGAGACTAATGGCGAAACTTGGAGTCGGAGGCCAAGATCCGCTTCGGGTGTCAGAGCCAGCGAAGTAAGTAAGTAAGTGGTACTTATAACATTTGCAAAGAATCTCATCTCAATACCTATGATCTTGTGCTATTGGGTAAAAATAAATGCAACATAGCTTTTACGCACTCGATGCACCGGTCAAATGGCATTCCTGACTGGCTCTCCTAGTTACGTGATCAGGGCTGTCACAAACCCGTGATAAGATTCGATGCTCGTGGAAAATTAGATCCGGTGTCCGGTCCGGTTTATCTACCAGCCCTCGTAGCATGCGGCTGCAATAATGCCTCGATAGCCATCTTTTATCACATCTATCTGTCACATTGAATGATATTTAACAGATATATTCGATATCGCGCGGCGGCATGCTAAAGGTTAGACCGCACTAGAACTGAACTGCAGCGGAGCGGCGAGGCGCGGCACGGCGCGGCACGTCGCGACATAATATTCCTTGTATGAAAACGTATGAGATATAACGCACTCCAAACAACTTTCCCTTCACCCACAAATTTTACCTTCTCTAAACAAAAATGAAGTGTGTACCGGACACAATTATAAAAGTGCGACTTATTATTAGCAATGATTTTTATTTTTATTTTTTTATTTATTAACAATCCTTATTCGTTTTGATCTTTAATTTTGATACCCAAAACTCCGGAAAAAATTCGGACCAGTTTTCCTACTTTGAAAATTGACAACCCTACGTGGCTAGTATTTTTAAACCGATAGATAGACACTATCTCGATCTAGAATCTTATGTAAGAAAAAAAAAGTAAATTAATAATGTATCCGCATTCTGAGCGGCACGGTTTTTTGGCAAAACGAAGAGTATTTCGGTTGCATCAGCGTTAGAAGCTTCTGTCCTTTTTTTTTATTTTCGTCTTGATGGATTTAATAATACTTATAACATTATTACTTTTCTATTCGAATGGAAGCTAGAATACAGAAATGACGTGAAAATCTATACTAATAAGTAGGTTAGGTATCAAAACGATCTAAAATATAATATAACGAAGTAGGGTTAATAACGACAACATTTTTACATTTCTAATTTTTGTGTCTCGTAATCATGACAAGCGCAAAATATTACTTATGTATATCACTCATCATTGTTAAAAACTATCAAAAACTAAATCTACGCAAAAAAAACAGATGCAGCATATTGGTTCGAGTATTGTCTTATCTCATTACAATTTAAGGCCAATTAACCCAAAATCCAAATCCAAGGATGAACCACAAATAGTAAACATAAACAAAAAGCGAATGGGCCCTAGCAATAGACTCGCGTCTTTTACGATCAAGTCTGATCTGACCTTTAGTTTCTGGGAGTGGCTGACCTGGCCATCATTACCACTGGCCTTGGATAGGAGATATCTCCGTTTGGTCTACAAATCTTACTTGGTCTAGGTATAAATGGCTGCGGTTCTCCTTGGTAAAGTTTAGGATACATAAAAATAATGTACATTATAAACTTCTCTTGTCTTCGAAGTGGCTTAAGAGGTTTTTTGTAATGGACCATGTCGATTTTGCATGAGGATTTTGTAAATGTCACGAAAAGTATCAAGAAGATCATGAACCATGGCATGCCGCCGGCTCGCCCTGCGACCGACAAGGCCGGCAGCACAGTGTGTAGGCAGCTTTATACATAATTACTCGCACTCGTACATCTCTTAGGCCGGTATTTATAATCAGCACTTGAGACTAACAGCGAGTTTGAGTTCGTACCAGAAATGTCATTTCAGTACATAATGGCCTGTCAAATCCACACTTACCTAATATTGTTCTCAATCTTGAGATCGCTTTATAAATACGAGCCTTAAACAAACAAAAACATTATAATATCCCCCTAAAAACCTATTCTGCAATTTCACTCTTATTTATACGGTTCGTTTTCGCGTGGTATTTGCACTCAGTTGTTAAGTAGGATGCCGCGGCTTGGACAGTGAAGCCATATTGTCGTCGAATCTATGTACTTAACTGGAAAATCGATAGTGCGTTGGCGGATGTCGGGCTCAAGGGCGGTGATAAGTACCTACTCGCAATTTGACGTACGATTTACATACGCAACGATCGGAATACGACCGCGGCGCAGTTGGCCGTAGGTACCATATTTCTTTTCTTTTTTCAAAAATATTGGCAATAGATAGGATCTTATACGTAGAGAACATAACGAATGGAAACACGCAGAGTAGTGCCAGGAAGGTATACTACCTACAATCTTTTTTACACATAACAAGAGTTATTATTTTTAATGTACGTATAAGGAAGGATCATACAAAATCATAAGCAAACAACTGCAGGACTAATTGACAGCAAAAAAAAAGACAAAATGTATTAACTGCTTTTTTTTATCGAACAATAAATGGCATATATTCCATATAAAGTCAGTATTCCATCTCATTTCTAATTAGTGTAGAAATGCATTCATCAATACTATTTAAATTCCAGATTGTCTATTCTTATATGCTGGACTGGGATAGATAGAAAAACATAGAATGTGCCAGCTGCATCTCCTCCCGGGCATGCTGTAAAATCCAGCCAAGTGATATGAGAGTTTACCCTTCACTATAGCAATACACATAATCATTTCAAATAACCCTAAAAACTTGTCAGACGTGGTGGAATGACTTTTGGGTCGTTTTCGCTCTGCCTACCCCATTAGGGATAAAGGTGTGATGTAGGTATGTTATGTTGTCATTTCAAAAGAAGACTCACTGCAAATATGCAAAATCTGAACCTAAGTCGACCCAGGAGCTGTCACAGAACCTCGGCCGAATTGCAGACACGTGTTCATAATAGGATTTAGGGTGTTTTCGTCTGTCCACAACCTTGGGCCGGAGGTGAAGGAGAATATACATAATTATACACCTCTAATATAATATCCTCCCAACCGATTTTCGGTGATGGCGGCCTATCTCCCAGAGATCTGCCAACTGTGCGGCGCTAGTTTTTAGTCCTCAAGTATTTGCGCATAAATTGGAGATGCATAATTTTCGAAAAACACGCATTTTATCAAAAATATATTTAAATGGCCTATAGAACTATTTCCAAAGACCATTTTGGAATAAATGACTAAAAAACATTATGTTCATCAAAAAACGGCATATTACATGGAAAAAGTTTACATTGCAAAGAAGAGTGTGGAAGTGTCAAAGTGATAGGATAGGAAGTATAATATCTCTGTGTGCCTCATTAGAATCGAACCTCCAAAACGGATGACCAAGATTTAACCAACTACACTACAGTGTATAGGTATCGTTCTGTCAAAAATCAACCCTCCTAGTTTAGCCCACCTTGTACCGGTATTGGAAAATTTCGATATGATCGAGTATGAAATTGGAAATTCCGTACTCATACGACCAATACTTGCCAATGAGTACATGCAATTTTACTCAATTCTAGGTTGAAAGTGCCTTATACTTGCGATATTCGTTATAGCTTCTTTAGGATATTTTTTCCACAAACATGACTTATAGATAGGTATTTACCCAAAAATAGTTTTAAACTGTTTCAAATTCAAACAGAGTCATGATATGAATGTTAACAAACATTATTTGACGATAATCAAAATGTTTCAAACGTAGGGTTTCACCTTCTTACGTACACATAAAGTCACATCTCATTCTTTAAGGGATATATGATACAAGTAATGCCAATCAATTCCACCTGATACATTTTTGGTAATTTTGAATAATTTTATCATAAATCAGTGTTTCACGAAGTGCTATAAGCAATATAAAATCGATAGGTTGTAAACTGTGGCATGGCCTAGTTACTTAATCCCGTAGACTTTGCCGTCATCATCATTCATATCGAACACAGAATGTAAACCTGTTTTTTTTTTCAAGCAGAGTAAAAAGAGGCACCTTGATCATTCGCCACATGATGGAAAGTCACTAGTACTAATTGCCTTCCGGGTCTCTCAGTGGTCTGAGATATGAAGGTCGTGGATTCGAACGACACAGAGTTGATATCTGTCAATTTATCATTCAGATTTTCCCCAGTTTTATTAGGACAATGCAGGCAAAATCACCTGATTGTCTGTAAGAAAATAGATTCCATGGCACGCCTCGCTATGTGGCGCGACTTCTCGACGTTTCTGTCACGCTACCAAAACGCCTAAATGTGAAAGGTCTCTTATGGTTACTTAAACGAATTTCAATATCTAGATTTAAAAGCGACAGATTCCGCTTCAAGCTTCAATTATTTAATTAAAAAAAGTACCTACTATATGCGCTGAGAAATTCGATCCAGATTTTCTAAATTAAGAAAATGTAACCTAAAACGTGAATAGCAAAGTTCAATATCGCCCTCAAACTAGGTCGCGGTAAATAGCCAATGTTTATTCGCTTTAATCCCAGTTAAGCGAAGTTTAAGTGGAAATTAATAAAGACAAACGATTCTACTTCGGAAGTGCTAGTTATTTACGTCATCTGACAATGATGGAACAAACTAACTAACAGCTTGTTGTTTGTGGTAGGGGTTTGTGCAAAACTATTGGGGATGTATAGTAAGTATTATCATGGGTAATATTACGTCGCAGGTTGAATGAGCTATTCTTAGACCTTTTTGGAAAAGTTTTTTGGTATCATCAGTAGAACATGTGGTTTAAAGGAACGTAGTACTTTTTTTTTACACCCTGTATAATATAAAAAATCTTGATAAAATCATACTGATGGCAAAATCGAAATGTCAATGCTCAAACCGTATTTTGCTTTCGCTTTATAAATATCATCAATCAAACCGATCAAATACGATTAATTTTGAACGTCCGTATATGGAATAACAAGTGTTTGTAATAATATTTGTAACTTGTATTTTTTACAATGTTGTATGTAAGGGGGGTCATGGCCTCACCTAGTTTGCTGTTACATAATTTAATAAAGGGGCAGACGCAAGTGTAAAATTTGTTATTAACTAAGTAGTTAATTTTATTACTTGCGACGGGTTGGTTCATGAGTTAGTTAGAGGGCTTGTTAGAAAACTTAAAAGCATTGGCATTTCCACACAACAATCAACCAGAACAAGAAAATACGTGGTCATTAATCAGGAGGCCCCTTGCGGAGTCTATTACAGCTTATTTGGGATCGTATTTCTAGTTTTTCCAGCTGCAAGCCTGCTGGACTGGGAGCAATAGAAATCATTGAATATTCCATCTCCTTATCTTTCCGGGCATACTTTATAGTGAGTAGAATCTTGAGATTGCTTTATAAATACGAGCCTTAGATCCCATTTTCAGATCGCACAAAAGAAAAATTTATAATAGACTATTTATACAGAACCTGCATATTTCACTGTCTACGCAAATCCTCTTCTAAAGCATGAAATAGCAACTAATTAACAGTTACGAGAAAGTAACAGGTACCCCATAAATATCTGTGATTGACATATTCACAATGCAAGTGGCGATACGGTTACGACATAAAAGACGAGTAGCCGAGAGTATAAAGTAACTGTTACACACAGAATACGACCTGTTCTTCTAAATCAATTAAGATTTTTTGTGTTTCTTCTGCAAGAAATACTGAAAAAGTTAGAAAAGGGATCTGATCTGACCTCCTGTTAATGCAACAATACATAGTCCTTTCTAAAATTGCTCTAACTAAACTAAACAGTGCCATTCTACTTACTCAGAGAATATTGATATGATATGATGATGGTATCGATTCTTATGCGCATCAAATGCTTCTTATGCAAATCACTAAATCTTGACTAAAATGGTTACCTGTCTTGTCTATCCTGAGAGAACAGAAAGGGACGGCTAAAATTTTGGTCTCCACGAATCGACAGCATTATTGAGCGTGTGTAGCTTTTCTGAACTTTGGTGTCAAAGTTTAACTGCATGATAGGAATCAGACAGATCAGCATGCCTAACCAACTGTGAAAATCAACATTTTATTCCACGAATTCAAACCTTAACCTCCGTATCCAAAGCCCAAAGCTAAGACCACTTTAACCACAGAGCGATTTAAATGTGTGTGATCTCCGAACCTGACCAAATCAGTCCGTATAGAATAGAGACTATTTAGAACTGCCCCGACTTACTAAAGAAGCACAAGCACCAACTTGCGTTAAGCTTACGTAAGCGCCGTTCATTCTCTTCCACTTTATTATTGCCTCACATCGATATTTTATGAAAATGTGTACTCTAATGTAATAGTACATTACGATATGAGTGCGGTGGGTTGATCATTACAGCCGAGGCGATATTGCTAGCCCGAGCCGTAGGCGAGGGCTATAAGAAGGCAAAGGCTGTAATTATAAAAGCGCACGTATGTCGTACGACGTTTTATAACATATTTGCGAGGAAATAAATAAAACTAGATAAAAAAAATGGAACAATACAGCGAAAAGAAAAAGCGCGCGGAATAATTTTTACTTATTCACAAATTAGGATGCGCGCGCATCAACGCTTTCTTTTTTAAGCCATAGTACAAAGAAACAAAAACCAGCCAGTATTACTAAAAAAGTAAATTAATATTTTTTTGATTTTGTTACACATAAATGGTTGTAATTTATTGTAAAAATTAATTAAATCAAAGAATTAAATGTTTATTTTATTATTCTTTATCTCCCAAAGTTAATTTTATTTATAAAATGTTGACCACTTTTCTGCCATAAAAACTCTTTGCTAAGATTTAAAAAAGTACCGTTCGATAAACCGTGCGTTTTACCTAATTAAAAAAAAAAACTCGTGGTTTTACAGCACTCGTGCATTTTACATTACGATTACGCACAAGTACGTAATAAGATACAATACAATATTGAAATTGGTGTAATAAGAGACCCTTTACGAGCAAATGTGTTATAAAAACTATTTAAGTGGACATTCGATCGGAGCAAAATTGTGCACACGTCATAGAAATAAACTAAGGTATCCAAGCTGATCAATACCTACTCGTGAGAGCTTTTGCGTACGCGCAGACGACACACGTAAGATGCAACTCGTACGCTCAGCGAACGCAAGCCCGCGTTGCTCTAAGGACCAACCTAATCATCATCAGCAAACCCAAAAGAACTGCAGCGGTACAAACGTAGCCCAGTTTGAAAAAATGTGAACTTCCCTTTATGCATGTTATATTTTTCCTTTAGCCTTAAATAGGAACATTCGTTAAACAGCCTCTAGCTGTATAAATGCCTTACGCTACGAGTTTTTCCACTTGGACGGGTCTCCAAGACATATTATACTATATGTAAGACTGATGGGAGGAGGAAACCTATATTTCGGACCCGGAAATTGGTCCAAGAGGATTGCTTTTCATTCTTGTTTTCATAGCTGAAATGAGAGAAAACTGTGAACGTGTTACACTTTGGTAGTGATAGGGTAGAACTAACTTCTCGTGTGTGTTATGCCGACAAAATTGAAGATGTTTGATACTTTAGACCCATTAACTTGAGCCCAGTAAAAAATATATGACTAGCATGAATGCATCAGGTGTGAATAGTTTCATTGCATGTGCAAGATGCATCAAAATTGTATTATATATTATCAAATATACCTATATAATTATTCGTTCATTGTGAAATATTAACAACACACGTCTGCATTCTTTAGTGTAATTCAAATACAATCTATCAATGTTATCTTAGGAAATCTTTCGGAACGACCCACAGACGCATAATTCTCCTTTCATGTGCAACATTTCCCGGAATACCAAAGTGAATTCAGTCAAAACACTGTTTTTTTCTTTCTTTATATACGGGGCTGAAACTTGGACTTGAGATTTGGTGCTGGAGGAAGATGCTCCAGATCCCTTGGACTGCTTTCTACACTAATGTTTAAACTCAAAATAAAGACCAGACTGTCAACGACCTGTCTTCATAGAGTTCTTAATTTCTTCGGCCACATAGCGAGAAACAACTGATGGTTACTAGAAAAGTTGACGGAAAACGATAGAGAGTGTGTAGCCCTATGCGTTGGTCGGACCAGATTAGATCGTCTCTTGACACCGGTTTCCACAACACACATCATGCTGCCAAAGACAGAAGCTCATTGGCGCAATATCGTCAAGGAGCAAAATTATCCCAAGGGGGGGATCACGACCCTCAGTAACATACATACATACATAAAATCACGCCTTTTTCCCTATTGGGGTAGGCAGAGCAAAAACGACCTAAATAAAGGTCATTCCGCCACGTCTGACAAGTGTTTGAGGGTTATTATACAGGTGATTATGTATATTGCTATATTGACAGGTTGTCAGCCCCGTATATAAAGAAAGAAAAAAACAGTGTTTTGACTGAATTCACTTTGGTATTCCGGGAAATGTTGCACATGAAAGGAGAATTATGCGTCTGTGGGTCGTTCCGAAAGATTTCCTAAGATAACATTGATAGATTGTATTTGAATTACACTAAAGAATGCAGACGTGTGTTGTTAATATTTCACAATGAACGAATAATTATATAGGTATATTTGATAATATATAATACAATTTTGATGCATCTTGCACATGCAATGAAACTATTCACAACCTGATGCATTCATGCTAGTCATATATTTTTTACTGGGCTCAAGTTAATGGGTCTAAAGTATCAAACATCTTCAATTTTGTCGGCATAACACACACGAGAAGTTAGTTCTACCCTATCACTACCAAAGTGTAACACGTTCACAGTTTTCTCTCATTTCAGCTATGAAAACAAGAATGAAAAGCAATCCTCTTGGACCAATTTCCGGGTCCGAAATATAGGTTTCCTCCTCCCATCAGTCTTACATATAGTATAATATGTCTTGGAGACCCGTCCAAGTGGAAAAACTCGTAGCGTAAGGCATTTATACAGCTAGAGGCTGTTTAACGAATGTTCCTATTTAAGGCTAAAGGAAAAATATAACATGCATAAAGGGAAGTTCACATTTTTTCAAACTGGGCTACGTTTGTACCGCTGCAGTTCTTTTGGGTTTGCTGATGATGATTAGGTTGGTCCTTAGAGCAACGCGGGCTTGCGTTCGCTGAGCGTACGAGTTGCATCTTACGTGTGTCGTCTGCGCGTACGCAAAAGCTCTCACGAGTAGGTATTGATCAGCTTGGATACCTTAGTTTATTTCTATGACGTGTGCACAATTTTGCTCCGATCGAATGTCCACTTAAATAGTTTTTATAACACATTTGCTCGTAAAGGGTCTCTTATTACACCAATTTCAATATTGTATTGTATCTTATTACGTACTTGTGCGTAATCGTAATGTAAAATGCACGAGTGCTGTAAAACCACGAGTTTTTTTTTTTTAATTAGGTAAAACGCACGGTTTATCGAACGGTACTTTTTTAAATCTTAGCAAAGAGTTTTTATGGCAGAAAAGTGGTCAACATTTTATAAATAAAATTAACTTTGGGAGATAAAGAATAATAAAATAAACATTTAATTCTTTGATTTAATTAATTTTTACAATAAATTACAACCATTTATGTGTAACAAAATCAAAAAAATATTAATTTACTTTTTTAGTAATACTGGCTGGTTTTTGTTTCTTTGTACTATGGCTTAAAAAAGAAAGCGTTGATGCGCGCGCATCCTAATTTGTGAATAAGTAAAAATTATTCCGCGCGCTTTTTCTTTTCGCTGTATTGTTCCATTTTTTTTATCTAGTTTTATTTATTTCCTCGCAAATATGTTATAAAACGTCGTACGACATACGTGCGCTTTTATAATTACAGCCTTTGCCTTCTTATAGCCCTCGCCTACGGCTCGGGCTAGCAATATCGCCTCGGCTGTAATGATCAACCCACCGCACTCATATCGTAATGTACTATTACATTAGAGTACACATTTTCATAAAATATCGATGTGAGGCAATAATAAAGTGGAAGAGAATGAACGGCGCTTACGTAAGCTTAACGCAAGTTGGTGCTTGTGCTTCTTTAGTAAGTCGGGGCAGTTCTAAATAGTCTCTATTCTATACGGACTGATTTGGTCAGGTTCGGAGATCACACACATTTAAATCGCTCTGTGGTTAAAGTGGTCTTAGCTTTGGGCTTTGGATACGGAGGTTAAGGTTTGAATTCGTGGAATAAAATGTTGATTTTCACAGTTGGTTAGGCATGCTGATCTGTCTGATTCTATCATGCAGTTAAACTTTGACACCAAAGTTCAGAAAAGCTACACACGCTCAATAATGCTGTCGATTCGTGGAGACCAAAATTTTAGCCGTCCCTTTCTGTTCTCTCAGGATAGACAAGACAGGTAACCATTTTAGTCAAGATTTAGTGATTTGCATAAGAAGCATTTGATGCGCATAAGAATCGATACCATCATCATATCATATCAATATTCTCTGAGTAAGTAGAATGGCACTGTTTAGTTTAGTTAGAGCAATTTTAGAAAGGACTATGTATTGTTGCATTAACAGGAGGTCAGATCAGATCCCTTTTCTAACTTTTTCAGTATTTCTTGCAGAAGAAACACAAAAAATCTTAATTGATTTAGAAGAACAGGTCGTATTCTGTGTGTAACAGTTACTTTATACTCTCGGCTACTCGTCTTTTATGTCGTAACCGTATCGCCACTTGCATTGTGAATATGTCAATCACAGATATTTATGGGGTACCTGTTACTTTCTCGTAACTGTTAATTAGTTGCTATTTCATGCTTTAGAAGAGGATTTGCGTAGACAGTGAAATATGCAGGTTCTGTATAAATAGTCTATTATAAATTTTTCTTTTGTGCGATCTGAAAATGGGATCTAAGGCTCGTATTTATAAAGCAATCTCAAGATTCTACTCACTATAAAGTATGCCCGGAAAGATAAGGAGATGGAATATTCAATGATTTCTATTGCTCCCAGTCCAGCAGGCTTGCAGCTGGAAAAACTAGAAATACGATCCCAAATAAGCTGTAATAGACTCCGCAAGGGGCCTCCTGATTAATGACCACGTATTTTCTTGTTCTGGTTGATTGTTGTGTGGAAATGCCAATGCTTTTAAGTTTTCTAACAAGCCCTCTAACTAACTCATGAACCAACCCGTCGCAAGTA
>JARACY010004206.1:0-28182 GCA_029255725.1 Scrobipalpa atriplicella | reverse complement strand
GCTGATTAGAGATGATATTGATAGTTGAATAAATCAATATAGTATTATAAAGCTTCTCCACTCGTATTTAATATTATTCTGTGAAATTCTTATGAATTCCTAACTAAATTATTTTGACTTTTATTTTAATTTGATCCTATATTTTACTTACTTTTCAAGAGCAGTGAAAACCTAGTTTTCCCTGTGGCACCCAACTAAATGAATCGAGTGCTGAGTGAGATGCGTTCACTCGGATCATTTGACACGCCTTTACACATGAGAGTCTGCTTGCAGTTCCACTGATGCGTATTTTCTGATCACATGTGAATGAGCTGATATTTATTTTACCTTAGGTATATACGTGAAATCACGCCAGTAATTCCTGGATATAACAATACCTGATACTAGAGGTAAGAAGAGAAATTGTTACCTACTTTAAATAAAATAATGCACTATAATGTCTAAATCCTCTTAATTCGAGAATGTGCCTCCCAATTTTATTGTATCTTTTATGAATGTTAAAAATATTGTTGAAAAAGTATGAAAATTAGACTTCTAAAACTAGCTAAAATCCGATCCTTTGAACAATTTTCTTCAGGATATAAATAAACTTTAATACAAAAGCAAAGATTCAATCTAATCGGGATCTGCAACGGTCACCAGAATAACCACAGACTAGAGAAAAACAAATGCAATAATACCGCAAAGAACTACTTTGGCGTTGTGTTCAAGTAAATAGCTAAATAGCTTTAAGTTTCTAGAAATCTTGCTACTTGCTGCACTGAAAGTCTGATATTTGTGTTGATACTGGCTTGTTTATTTCTAAACTAAGTTAGAACGGTAGTCACACTCTTAAATTAGAAATAGAAATCAACAGCTAAACTCTGGCACTTAAATTGCCAAATTACGCTTAAAATATGTTTTTTTTTTAAAAGGAAGGCGAGAAGTATATTCTTGCTTTTGCCAATATATTCTCATTAGAAATTGAACTGTTTTAAAACTGTACTGTCCTACCACTCCATTACTTGGAAAAGCCACAAGCTTTCTTTTCCCAATAATCGTCTGAAAGAGCTTGCAACTGGAGCGAGTTCCATGCATAATTCAAGAGGTGATAAGTCGCGAGTTTGAACTCCACTTGAAGACCAGATTTATGGCATCAACTTCGATTAGGTGACGTGGAAGCCGTGGAAGTCTTTAAACTGTAGCGAAGTTCTTGATCACGCGATGGAGTTTTCGGTTGTTTTTTGTTTCATTGTCGTACGTAGAACAATACAATAGGATTTTTTTTTGTCATAAATAAATTGTTAAAAGCGTATCACAAAGTTATCCCTATCACCAATATACACAACTTTATACGTAGTTTCTTCGAATAAAATAATAATATAACGGGAAAAATCATTAGTCCGGAACTGAACTTCATAATCATTCATCATCTTCATAGCCTTTTTCCGTATCTCACGGGGTTGGCTACCTAATCTAGGGGATTACGAGGGTACTGGTTTTTACACAGAGCGACTGCCATCTGACCTCCGCAACCCAGAAGGGAAACCAGACCCAATCCTAAATTAGGTTACACAACCTTTGAATTTCTTCGTAGGTGTGTGCAGGTTTCCTCACGATGTTTTCCTTCACCGTAAAAGCGCCGAATAAACGTACATATGAAATTCGAAAACCGAAAAAACACATTGGTATGTAGTGGGATTCGAACCACGACCTCCTGCACATAAGGCCGCGGCCCTATCCACTACACCATCCGGGCTGAACTTCATATTCATTATTCGAAAATCTTTGCTGCCTCTCTGTTTTGAAAAAAATATCCCTCTGTAAGGAAATAAGGGGCTACCGTTTCTCTATGTAAAAAAAAACTTTATTTGAGCTTCACGATTTAATTCATAATTTCAGTATTTGAACATCAAAACGCTTACGGATCGCTCCCGGCTATTCCGTGATCAAAAACGTTTTATTTGTTTATCATATTTATCCGTAAAATTACGCTCCAAGCAAATTTTATATTTGTTTAACCGTCTCGTAAAATCATAATAATTTGATGTTTACCTAAAAAAATCCTGTACTATCAAGCAAGCATGATGATCAGCGTCATATTATGACAAATAGCTTACTGGAGTAAGCCTGGTGGCTTGCGTTACAGCAATCCAATCAATCATGCAAGTTGAGGGAGTCAGCTCCATAGGTGTAGGTTTGACGGCGCTGTGAATACATGTAAGCTAACTTTAGCTAAGTTATTGATGGGAATTGATAAACTAGGTTCAGTTTTAGGCAGAATTAATAAGCTAGTTTAGGTTTTACATTTACAACCTTAGGCTCTCAATGCGTATTTAATTTCAGTTTTTTTTTACATTGTGTTGTTGTTTCTTTCGGTGGGTTGGTTCCTAAGTCGGCCCTATGCTTAGTAATTTCTCTTGGTCAAGGTCTTCCCATCAGAATTAGCGTGTGTGTCTAGGTAACTGTGTATTTGCGCAAACACTGAGGCACTACAAGCAAGTTCCGCGCAGTTAGTTGTTCTAAATGAGATTGGCCGTCGACAATTCGTGGGAAGGCTATTATTGCAGGCTGTTTTAGCAACAAGGTTTAGTACGTAACCATACTACGTTTAATAGTTTAATCCAAAGTGTTTAAAAGACGAGCCAATAAACCAATATGGCGCCAGAATGTCCAAAAAGACATGTAGATTCTTGGCTTTTCTCACTAGCCGGTTGCTCAAAATGTCCTCAAGATGATAGTCCCAATTATTCAAGTCACACAATCTCGACCTGGCACAGTGTAATTACTGTAAGAAGAATACTCTAATCAACTGGATTAACGAGGTCAATTCCCTACGAAGCGAAAATTAATTGCTTCTGTCAGTAAATAGACTAAAAGCAGAATACGGATTTTTTTTAGGTAAACATCAAATTATTATGATTTTACGAGACGGTTAAACAAATATAAAATTTGCTTGGAGCGTAATTTTACGGATAAATATGATAAACAAATAAAACGTTTTTGATCACGGAATAGCCGGGAGCGATCCGTAAGCGTTTTGATGTTCAAATACTGAAATTATGAATTAAATCGTGAAGCTCAAATAAAGTTTTTTTTTACATAGAGAAACGGTAGCCCCTTATTTCCTTACAGAGGGATATTTTTTTCAAAACAGAGAGGCAGCAAAGATTTTCGAATAATGAATATGAAGTTCAGCCCGGATGGTGTAGTGGATAGGGCCGCGGCCTTATGTGCAGGAGGTCGTGGTTCGAATCCCACTACATACCAATGTGTTTTTCGGTTTTCGAATTTCATATGTACGTTTATTCGGCGCTTTTACGGTGAAGGAAAACATCGTGAGGAAACCTGCACACACCTACGAAGAAATTCAAAGGTTGTGTAACCTAATTTAGGATTGGGTCTGGTTTCCCTTCTGGGTTGCGGAGGTCAGATGGCAGTCGCTCTGTGTAAAAACCAGTACCCTCGTAATCCCCTAGATTAGGTAGCCAACCCCGTGAGATACGGGAAAAAGGCTATGAAGATGATGAATGATTATGAAGTTCAGTTCCGGACTAATGATTTTTCCCGTTATATTATTATTTTATTCGAAGAAACTACGTATAAAGTTGTGTATATTGGTGATAGGGATAACTTTGTGATACGCTTTTAACAATTTATTTATGACAAAAAAAAATCCTATTGTATTGTTCTACGTACGACAATGAAACAAAAAACAACCGAAAACTCCATCGCGTGATCAAGAACTTCGCTACAGTTTAAAGACTTCCACGGCTTCCACGTCACCTAATCGAAGTTGATGCCATAAATCTGGTCTTCAAGTGGAGTTCAAACTCGCGACTTATCACCTCTTGAATTATGCATGGAACTCGCTCCAGTTGCAAGCTCTTTCAGACGATTATTGGAAAAGAAAGCTTGTGGCTTTTCCAAGTAATGGAGTGGTAGGACAGTACAGTTTTTAAAACAGTTCAATTTTCTAATGAGAATATATTGGCAAAAGCAAGAATATACTTTCTCGCCTTCCTTTTAAAAAAAAACATATTTTAAGCGTAATTTGGCAATTTAAGTGCCAGAGTTTAGCTGTTGATTTCTATTTCTAATTTAAGAGTGTGACTACCGTTCTAACTTAGTTTAGAAATAAACAAGCCAGTATCAACACAAATATCAGACTTTCAGTGCAGCAAGTAGCAAGATTTCTAGAAACTTAAAGCTATTTAGCTATTTACTTGAACACAACGCCAAAGTAGTTCTTTGCGGTATTATTGCATTTGTTTTTCTCTAGTCTGTGGTTATTCTGGTGACCGTTGCAGATCCCGATTAGATTGAATCTTTGCTTTTGTATTAAAGTTTATTTATATCCTGAAGAAAATTGTTCAAAGGATCGGATTTTAGCTAGTTTTAGAAGTCTAATTTTCATACTTTTTCAACAATATTTTTAACATTCATAAAAGATACAATAAAATTGGGAGGCACATTCTCGAATTAAGAGGATTTAGACATTATAGTGCATTATTTTATTTAAAGTAGGTAACAATTTCTCTTCTTACCTCTAGTATCAGGTATTGTTATATCCAGGAATTACTGGCGTGATTTCACGTATATACCTAAGGTAAAATAAATATCAGCTCATTCACATGTGATCAGAAAATACGCATCAGTGGAACTGCAAGCAGACTCTCATGTGTAAAGGCGTGTCAAATGATCCGAGTGAACGCATCTCACTCAGCACTCGATTCATTTAGTTGGGTGCCACAGGGAAACTAGGTTTTCACTGCTCTTGAAAAGTAAGTAAAATATAGGATCAAATTAAAATAAAAGTCAAAATAATTTAGTTAGGAATTCATAAGAATTTCACAGAATAATATTAAATACGAGTGGAGAAGCTTTATAATACTATATTGATTTATTCAACTATCAATATCATCTCTAATCAGCGCTTACGCAGGATACCGTTTGCTAATAATGTTTAATTAGAATGCGTGGTCCATATTTGTCCTTTTACTTACTTTTATTTCTATCTCTACAATATCCCGATACAATCGGAAACTCTTTGGCATCGAGGGATTCAAAGGATGAACGAGTGAAATTCAGGTGCGATGGGGCAAGTGAACCGAGCTGAGCCATCAATAATTCTCACTCGTCACCAGATGCTCAGACTACGTTCACTCCCATAGGGAGACATGACTCTTTTAGAGACATTCGGTAAAATATACTGTAGAATGATACATTCAGGTGCGATGGGGCAAGTGAACCGAGCTGAGCCATCAATAATTCTCACTCGTCACCAGATGTTCAGAGACTATTTTAGAGACATTCGGCAAAATATCCTTAAATTAGCGACCCTCCTCCAAGATTCAAACGTGTGCAATTTATGCACACAAACTTTACATAGGTATACTTCCTTTCAACTGTGAGCTTGATTATTATTTTATTATTCCTAACAGGAATTATTAACTCATTTTCGCTACAGCGAGCGCTAATAGAATTAAAACATTATTCTACCAATCCAATACTCGAAAAAGAATGAGAACGTTATCTGCTGAGAACACACGACCAGTAACACAGTCAGCTATCTCGTTTTCATTCTTTATTTGCTTTTATTTTGTTCTCTGTTCTAATACTACATTCATATCTCACCTCACGATAGAAACACTAACAATCAAGTTATTGATGCAAATAGCTTTCAATAGCTGTATATCAATCAATGATTGAGATACAAACGTTCTATTTGCAGATTTTTTAGATTTGATTGGGCCACTACCAATTTGGGCATAAAAACAAACTCTTTATCTGACGATGTGCTCGAATATTCCACCTTCATTCAAAATCCCGAACGTAGAATGGAGCGAGCGTTAAGAGGGATAGAGGTTGTGCGCTGAGTGCGACATCAATAATTCTTTACACATCACGGATTTCAAATCCTGTGGGAGGTTAGAGTTAAACAAAAATCGTTTGTCATGTGAGTTATCATGTCACTGTTTGGTGTTCGGCACTCAGGGGCCATGGCGACCTCGTCAGCATTTCGGGGCCCTCCTGAAACTGGGGGCCCTGGGCCCGTGCCCTGTGTGCCCTTATGGTAAAGACGGTACTGAATGGCAACACAAGCTAGCCTGTGGATAATTTTGACTGGAAAATTCTTGCGCTTGCGGGTTGTGGTTCTGTCGACAGTGTGCAGAAAAACTTATAACTTTAAGATTTCTGGGCTCGCTTCTATATCGGTCACCACTGGCCTAGATTAATACAAAGTTAGAGTGAACAGTCATCTTCTGGGTGAGCTCGCTCCATCGTCGACTCCGTCTCAGTTGCTCCCGACCTAGACTGGAGTCAAGAGCAAACCCATTTCTATTAAAAAAAAAGGCAAACTAAGCGCATAACAAAAATAAACCTTTGAAAGGTAATAATCATCCTACAATCGTTCACCGACATCGACGCAAAGTTTTCTGATGATCGCCAATAATATGACTCAAACCAAAGAGATTTGATCAAAATATTATTGAAATAGACAAAACAGACTTCCCAAAATCAGAAACGCTGTCAGAAAATTGGTTCTTGAAATGCTTGCAACAACATTTTTCTATTTACCATCAAAAACAAATTACAGAAGCCAACAGCCAATCAACATAACATACATCGTAGATGCCCGTTACACCACCAACATTAAATAGCTATCAATCAGCCCAGCAATTCTCCAGCCGACTAACCCGGAGATCATAACCCGGGAATCGAATCCCGGACATGAATAATGCAGTAACGACTGGAGGTGAGTCACATTAAAATCACATTCGGCTGCTTTATGACCCGAGGCGAGAGGGGATGAAGAGTAAACTGATAAAAACGTTTTGCATGTTCCAGTTGGCAATATCTTAAATGTGAATGTTCAAGTTGGTTATATCTATCGGCAAGTGTGAATGGAATTTGAAGTTTAGAGGTGGATTTGAACTTGCGGTTGGTTGCATGAGAATTACATACATACATAAAATCGCGCCTTTATCCCTATTGGGGTTGCATGAGAATTAAGAATTAGAATAAGAATAAATTTATTTAAAAAGTCCACGATTATAAAAATACATAAATTGGTTCCGTGAGCTACCGATACCCACTTCTTCTTTCGTGTAGGTTGTCCGATTGAAAAGGAATGAATGAAAAAATGTGTCAAGGTTTTTAAAAACCCTAATAGGCCTCTGATCTGACTAGTTCATGAACCACTAACAGCTCCGGCGACCGAATTTACGCAACCTCCGAAACACGGTTAGATTTTACATGAATAGCACCCGAGGAAATCAAACTCACGACCTTGATCAACACCCTGTCTAGTCCGCAAGATGTTGCTTGTCAGGGAGAGATTTTATGACTTTTGATGACATGAATCTCTAAAAGCCAAGCCCTGCAAGCAACCACGCTAAAGTTTTCATCAGAAATCACAGTAATACCATGGACGAATAAAACAAAGAGGACTTATAACCTCCCTTATAAACTGCGTACACCGCTACTTAGCAGTCCCATCTATTGACATTAGCGAAATATTGTGTAAACTGAATATGTATTTTAATTCAGATGTTTTAAACAGCATTTCTCATTGTATATTTCTACTTTAAAAATCTTAAAAGATAATTTGGTTCAAGTTGTTATTGATTTTTTTTTTCAATTTTATGGCCTATATTAACAACGGACTTTTCGAGTAATATGCCAGCGCCATCTAGGTTTGCTCGCATTTTGACCTTTTTATCGAGTATCGAGGTACGCTCTCTAGTATGGCGGTTAGCAGTCCTCTAGAGTAGTTAGTCCATGGTAATACTCAATCCATCAAGAGTACCTAGAGTAAGAATTATTGATGTTGCACTCAGCGTATATCCTCTTACGTCCTCCATACAACTACGCTGCACTGCATTGCACTTAGCGGGTACATTGATAACTTTAACAGCCGGGATTTACGAGTTTACTGGTTTAGATAATGCATTTTAAATCCGTATTTTATTAGAGTAAGAAATTTCATTTAAAGGCGTGGTAAAGCTAAACGTCACAATTACCGTAACATTCTTTTACAAGAAAAGTCTAATTTTAAAACCCATATTTTCCTAATGGGTAAAGGTTGCAAATAGCTCTACTCCCTAAACAATATTTTAACACCAAATGATAGTGCGTACTTAATCATTATCATCATCAGCTACAACAGTCCACTGCTGGACACGGGCCTCCCAAAATTGCGGGTATATGCCATACTCACCACGCTTGGCAGGCGGGTTGGTGAGCGCATTAGAAGTTTTCCATTCACAGGGAACGCTGCTGCCCATTCCCTGGATTTATCCCTTAGTCGCCTTTTACGACACCAGCAAGAAGTTATGGGGTGATGCTATTCTAACCCGACACCACACGGATGCACCTATTAATGATAGAGTCACAAAATTATCCCTTGCCTAGTTATTTAATTAGACCTAGATATTTCATTCAAGAAAAGAAAACTTCAGATTGTCGTCAGTGTTAAATAAACTGTCGTTTAAAATGTTGAAGTTCCGTAAGTTAATAGAGTTACAAAAAGATTCATTTGAATGACGAAAATTTACTTTAATGAACGTAGTTTGAGCTTTGTTCTTTAGGTATAATATTTAGTTAAAATTATTCTCAAGGGAATACAGATTATTCTCAGTTCTATTATTTTTGTGAACTTTAATTTTAGTTCATTACCTCGTTCCAGGATCTGTTAATTTAATTTTAAAACATTTTCTATGTTGTTAAAATACAAATAGAATAAATGAAATAAAATAAAAATGTATGTAATGTTTTTAGAGAAAAATATTTTAAGAATAATATAAGATTGATTCATAGTCGTTCTAGTGAAGTACCATTTGTTTGACAAACTACTTATGTAGCGCTATAATTAAACAATTAATAGGACAAGAAAGTAATTTAAAGTTCATTTTAATTGTTTAAGTTGTTTTGTTGTTTAGAATATTACGTATGTGTAAAAGTCAGTAAATGGACCTGAGTTTAATTTAAAGTACGTTAATTTATACAAAGGGTTACTATGCTAAGGTTTATGTATTAATGTGCATGTTTATAGAAGAAAAAATAAGAAAAGCCCAGAGCACATCTCTTGCATTGGACTGTTGATCACAATAAAATCTTACTCAAACAAAGTTGGAATCCAAATATTTTGAACAAACGTTCGAGTGGGGACTTTTATCAGATTTGCTTTGCAATCTCATAAGAGAATTTCGCTTTGAACGGAGCTACAATGTCTGCTTTGCATGCCACATGCTCTACATTCAGTCTTTGATTTAGTCTAGAAATATTTTCTGCTGGATTTTCGTTCTTTTCAAGAACTCGCTTTAATTTCTTTCCAGTTTTGGAACACGATAAGATAAGATTTAGCCTTCAGGCAGTGCGTTAACGCAGAATTTAAGGTCGATATTTCGGTTAGGGCCATGTATAGCTGTAATGAAGAGTTGTCAGCCAATCAAGCAATACACAGGAACATTTACCTGGCACTTGGGTTGGGTGACATCTCTACACTGAAGGCACTGGTAGGTAATGCCATACATCGAAGGAACAATAGCATAGCAAACGATATACATATTAGTCCCGCCTTATCCTTTACAGGGCAGGCAGAGCGCAAAACGCCTGGTAAAAGGGATTGTCAGTACGTCTGACAAATTTTGAGGTTGTCAGCACATCATCTAAATTACAATACAATACACTGTAACCCTTAAATTCCTTTGCTGACTTCTACAGCATACTCGGGAGCTGCTTAGCAGGCACATACTATATTTTTCTATTACTCCCAGATGGACAGGTGAGCAAATCGAAAGTGTAACACGTTTGAAACACGAGATTCATTTCTCATGAGCACCAATTACCGATGCAGGACGAATTCGTCACAACTTCAAACAGCAATCCTTTGGGCCCCGACGCATTTACATATGTAATGTGTGACAATAAATTATTCTCAAACTTTCGGTCCTCCACACCTGAGCTGTACAGTTTTAGAGCCGAAGAACCCGCTGGGAACAGAGAATTGGAACCCGGTTGCATTATTGATGAACTAGCCGAAGTTGTGACAGGTTTTTCTGGAGGCTTCTATTTGGATGATTGAAAAGTAAGGGCTATATACACTGCCATTGGAAGAGATTTGAAACCAACAATTATGCTCTTTTTATATTTTAGACCAGACTTTTTATTTATTTTTATTGGTCAGGACATTGCAGGCTAAATCGCCTGACTGATGACCCGTGCTTTACACAGCTATCATAATCAGGCCTGGTTACTGAAGCTGAAAGAGGTATTTACAAAAAAAAAAATGAAAAAAGAAACCCTCTGACACCAGGGTTCATTACACGACTGGAAATGAAATAGAAGGGATTTAAAAAGAGTACAACGCAGTACATAAGTAATACTTTAAACAAAGCGCTGAAATTATAGAATAGAATAGAATAGAAATATCATTTATTCACACTAAACACAGCACACAACAGATTATCATAACAATTGCAGAAACGATAATAATTTCAATCATAATAAAACTAAGGTACCTAAGTGATGATAATAATCTATACTTATAAAATCGTTTGTCCTTACTGACTGATTGACTGATTCATCAACGCAGAGCCTAAACTGCTAAAGCTAGAATCGTGAAATATGGAGAGCAGGTTCCTTTTATAACGAAACCTACCACTAAGAAAGGATTTTTGGATTTTCCCCCCTTAAAGGGGTAAAAAGGGGGTGTTAAGTTTATATGAAAGTCCGTCAATTTTGAAGGTAGGATCTTCTAATTTTGTATTAAGGCTAATGATTTAAAAGTAATAAATACGTGTTTCAGCGTTTTTGGATTTTCTACCCCTAAGTGGGTTAAATAGGGGATGGAAGTTTGTATGGAAATTCCGTCAATTTTGATGGCAGGATCTTCCAATTTTGTTTTTGGGCTAAAGATTTAAAAATAATGAACACGTGTTTCAGCGTTTTTGTATTTTCCACCCCTAAGGGGGTTAAATAGGGGATGGAAGTTTGTATTGAAATTCCGTCAATTTTAAAGGTAGGAACAGCGCGGGAACTCAATCCCACGGGAAAACTCTTAGCTGCGGGTGAAACCGCGGGGCGGAAAGCTAGTGAGGTATAAGTGTCGGGCGTGATGTGGTAAATTACACCTTTCAAAAAGTCTAAACCTCAGCATAACTAAATTATAGGTCCTGAATACAGATAAATTATACGTTTTCCAATACTGTTTGGAAAAGCATAACGTGCTACGGGAAATTATAGAGTAACTATTCAGAATGTATAATACTAGCAACGGAAGACTGAAGAAAAATGCTTGCAATAGTTGTTTTTTTTTTTTTAATCTTTTATGATTAACATTTTGAATCCTTCCTACGTGGCAAAAACAGTAAATGTTGAAGCACTGCCTGAACCTTTCTAGTTTGATATTATTATAATATGCACGATTTTACACAAGGGGAGTAATAAAATTATCTGATCAAACATTAGGGTGTGAACCTACCAATGAAACTGAACAATTTTCCCCAAGGAACCCTCCCATACAAAATGACTGGTGCCGCTGACACCATTTGTATGGGAGAGCCAATTTTTTTACTTCCATGCTGGACTGGGAGTGATAGAAAAACATAGAATGTGCCAGCTGCATCTCCTCCCGTGCATGCTGTAAAAATCAGCTAAGGGAATCGAGGGTTTCAGTGTATTGCAATTTAGGCGATGGGCTGACAACCTGTCACTATAGCAATATACATAATCACCTGTATAATAACCCTCAAAACTTGTCAGACGTGGCAGAATGACCTTTATTTAGGTCGTTTTTGCTCTGCCTACCCCAATAGGGAAAAAGGCGTGATTTTATGTATGTATGTATGCCAAATTTTTTTCATATAGTGGTTTAGTTTCATGGGATAGGATCACACCTGTTTACATACCAGATTGCAGGTACACCCAACCTTACATACAATATGCTTCGTCAACAATACAATACAACCAAGAACAATGGCAATACAATTACCTAATAGTATTATGATAATCCATCTTAATGCCATTATCAATTCCATAATGAACTCAATAAACCTCAAATCCGGGGTTCAATCGTTATTCACGTCACGCACTGTATTCATGTTGTTATTGAAAGGTAAGGTGTACCTACTTTAGGTACGAGGTCTATCACCATTAAAGGTGGGGTCATTCAAACTACAAATCTATAAGGGGAGTAAGGGACAGCGTACCAGAGACTGATAAGGGTTGCTCAGTCAACGAAACTGAACAACTATCAGCAGGAAATTGTTTTAGGAAATGAAATAATAATGGCTTTCCCATACAAAATGACCACCTCGATCAGACAATTTGTATGAAAAAGCCATTTTTTTCCATACATACATACATAATAATCACGCCTTTATCCCTAATGGGGTAGGCAGAGCGTAAACGACCTAAACAAAGGTCGTTCCGCCACGTCTGACAAGTTTTGAGGGTTATTCCAGATAGATCTGTATATTGCTAATAGTGACAGGTTGTCAGCCCATCGCCTAAATTACAATACTTAAACCCTCGGATCCCTTAGCTGATTTTTAAAGCATGCCCGGGAGGAGATGCAGCTGGCACATTCTATGTTTTTCTATCACTTCCATTACCTAAAAAAACATGGTGACAGTTGTTCAGTTTCTTTGACTGAGCAACCCCTATCATTTTTTGGTACGCTGTTCCTTACACCCGGAATAACATTATTGCCCTTGGTGGACGCAGAAAAAACAAAACACCGCTGCAAAGTTCTCCTTACTTCATGTACTTATTCAAACATGAAGAAAACATGCAGAGTATTATGAATTTCTTTAAACTCGAGTCTTGCATCCAATAGACAATTTCTAAAGAAACTTATAAGAGACTTACTTGTTCAACAACAAGTAAGTACTTCGGTATTAAAATTCGAACCTATTCACGTGTAGCGAAAGAAGAATAGTTCCAACAACTATGTTACCGAACTGCATTTTCCTAGCGTTCAACTAAAAAGAAGTTTGTTAGAATTTTCTATTCTTAAGAATGTTTTCTCTATACTTAAGGGAGTTATGTATTCTAAACAGGAGACTATTATATCCAGCAGTGATTGATATGATGGTAATTTGGTAATATTATTATATTGAATTCTACTCCTAATTTTATATTTCATAATAATCCTTTCTTAATTTAATTCCTAATTCTTTTTCTTCCATGCTGGGAGCGATAGAAAAACATAGAAAATTCCTTCATTCATCCCGTAGAAGTCAGCAAAAGGGATTCGAGGGTTTTTAGGTGATGAGCTAACAACCTGTCACTACAGCGAAACATGTTACAACCTACTTAGAATTGCCCTTAATTTTTGTCATACGTGGGTGGCGATGGCACCTTTTACAAGGCGTTTACGCTCTGCCTACCCTGTAAGGGATAAAGGCATAAGTTTATGTATGTATGTATTTTATATTCCGGAAACTAACAAAAGATTTTAGCGAAAAGCCGGTAGGTAGGCATTACCTAATGCACATGTAATAAATTATACACGGTACATGAAAGAAACTTTGACTTAAAACTACTTTCGGATCTTTTAGGCGACGTTGAAAAGGCTTATAAAGATTCTTTGAGGCTTTGAAGAAAATTTTCAGGGAAAAAAATGCAAAGCAAACGACAAATTATTTTGTAAAGAAAACTGAGTAAGTCTCTCGAAAGTATTGGGTTCCGGCTGTTTTTTTAGATGCTGTTTGTCCACGTCAAATAGTGGAAAAAAAACCGTTACCAGAAAGCCTAATGCAACGTCGACCTTACTAAATCTATTCTAGCTGACTCTTAAATTGTTATGGCCTCCTACAGTAACAGCTGATTTGAAGAAGTTCAAGAATTGTTTGATGTCAAAAGCCTGCTCTCATGAAGGGACAGATTATAGCTGTCCCTAGCCCGGCAAAGAAGTATTACAAAACTTTTTTGTTCAAGCACTTCCCAAGTAACTGTTAAGTAAGGGTTGGGTAACAAAACCTTCCAAGTTGGTAAGGTGCTTATGGCGTGGCTCAGATTGATGAACCTTGTCCCCAAGTTGGAGCAACTTAAAGTGCGAACTAACTCATATAGGGAGCATATTGGGTGCTATTTGGACTCTTGGCCCACTTGTGAAAAAGAGGGTTCGCGTTTATCTAACGTAGATTTAGAGTTTAACAATCAAGATAAGGTTTAATTTAAGGTTAAGGATATTTCATGCTATTTTATTATTAAACGACGAACAAGTGTTATTCATATTTATAAAATACACTGCTACTCACAATACAATACAATACAAATATACTTTATTGCACAAAAAACACAGAAATTACAAATTGATTACACAGAGAAGTAGTACAATTGGCGGCCTTATTGCTAAGGTAGCAATATCTTCCAGGCAACCAGGCAGTAGGAGACAGCGGAATAGAAAATATTGACGCGGGTCAGTGCAACAAAACTAAATATAACATTTATAAATACTTAAGATTATAACCAAATAACAATACAATTACTATAAACTATCTAAATAATATAAATATATATATATATATATATATTTAATAAAAATATATAATACATGCATACTATACATACTATACTTTCATACACAACTGAATGGAGAAAAATAAATCGTGACGAAAGTCATAATGCGCAACCATAACCACATTCCCGTTCATAGTGACAACGCAAAAGATTTTTAAAGCTTTCCAGAGTTTTAGCCACACGGATTGAGGAAATTGTAAGACGTAACGAAAGGCCGTTCATGCTATGCCTACCTCGTAAGTGATAGTAGGTTTTATTTTTTATCGTTGTACGACTCTAGGACAGCCGTAAAATCTATTATTTTCTGATGGCGGCGCTAGTGTTCGTCAGCAACCTTGACGCAAATTCGTAAAGTGTTAATCACATTAGCGGAAAGTGCTAAGACCAGAATATAAATAAACTAAACGTATTTATGATTAAGCAATTAAGAGGACAATACAGTAGAAGACTTAATTAGTAACCACCACACAGAGAACGTGATAATATAATCACAATTTATGCAGTACGCATGAGGCATGTGAATCAGCTGAGTGTTGTCTATGTTCTATGTTGTGTTTATTATTTAATCCGATTTTATTGCTTAGACAATTTTGGGTGTCTTTGCAGAGAGACCACTACGATAATGATAATTAGTAAGATAAATATTTTTAAAAGTGCAAACTTATTTCCACGGACGTATTATGATTTTACGTAATATTCTTGTTTTGCAGGAGTGATGATGGGCCTATTTACACCCAACCCAAAACCCATAAAAAATAGGCTTAAACACGATCACACTCATAGCCCCTACTAGGATTGCCATGCCATGGACATACACAGAAACAACCACAAAGAACACCCAGACCCAGAAACAAACATTTAAATTCATCATTCAAATCTCTGCCCCGGCCGGGAATCGAACCCGAGACCCTCTGTGTAGCAGGCAGATACACTGCCGACTAGGCTGTCAGGCAGGTACATCTAACACAGGTAAATCTAAAAATGAAAAGGGAAACGAAATGGTTCCACTTGAAAGGACATGGAAACGTTCAATCGTTTAGAGAAAATCGCGACGGATGTAATCGTACGGAAAACAGCCCGATATTTCCGTACATGCGAGTCTTATATCACGTTTATAGAACGTTAACTAAAAGCGGTTGCTCAGACTACGAACTGAAAAAAAATCACAAAAAAAAAACTGAATATAAAAAACTAACCTACACGCCTGAAAGAGCATACTAAACCGTCGTGTAGACAGTACGTTAGAGATATTTTAGTAAAATAAATTGTGTTAAAAACACCGAGAGATAAAGGAATAACGGTTAGCATTAAAATTATTTATTAATACAAAGCACATTAAGCAGGAAATCGTTTAGAATATCGCGCCGAGTGCAGTCGCACGGAAGGAACAGACATTCAGTCACTTGGTAATAATTTGTTACAGTACAGGTAGATATTTGAACAGAGATGCAGCGGATGTGTAAAGGATTGTCTGGAGCATTTCGAATGCCATTCATGCATCAGATTTATCTACAGGTAGGTACTGAGTTTAAGAGCGAAAAGGCAGGGAGATTCACTCATCCGATAATTAAGTGTTAATTTCACAAGAATAAGTTTGTAAAGTTTGTCTTGAGTCAATCCGACAGGTTGACAGAACCAACGATAAAGTCGGATTTTTAATTCAATGCAGCAAACTGACGTTTGGTGGGTTGCCGCTTTTTTGGGAAAAATAAATAGTGATGTGCTTAAAAGATATAACTCAATCACTCATCTAGTGACATGTTCATATAATATCAAAGTGATAATTTTAAGCTTATTATGATTTTATGTGACTTGACCGTTGACTTGGACTGGATGTGTCAACAAACAAGTAAATGTGCTTACGGAATGTTCAACCCATAAAAAAACTACCCCGAGCCGCCTCTGGTCTCTGTGTAGCGTCACTCAAGGGACTAGCCATTTTTTATATATCTACCTCTCTCCTCAAGAAATAAACTTAGACAATAACTTCATACATCAAAAATGGCGGCTCGATATCGGCGAGCCAGTGTGAAGAGGCTCAATGAATCAACTCATTGAACTTTAAATTGAACTGGAGTACGTCACTTTGGTTTTCGAGTTGGCAACATTATTTACATTGCAGCTGTCAGTTTGCTGCATTGAATAAATCCAACTTTAGGCATAACTACTCAGAAGCTCACATAAAAGCCTTGAAAACTAGAGCTAGAGCGTTTTACAGAAAACTGGTAATGCCTGGGAGTTGCCATCAAACTACCACTATGAGGCGGATAAAAACTCTGACTTCAGGGTTCATCGGGTCGATCGACTCGAAACCCACAAGTCAAGAAGAAGAAGGCAGTATAAAAATACAACGAGAAAGAAAAGAATACCTTAACAATAAACTGAAACAAATGATTTACTATTTGCTGCAAACAGGCAATCGTTTGCCGTTCGTTTTCCAACTCAAGTGTAGTCGTTCGCTCGAAAACAGTCTTGAGCGTCTCGTTAAATATCGCGATGCTTGAGGGCTTTATGATTTGAAAGGGTAGAACGATTTGTGAAAGGAGAACAGTATTGATAATAATTTATACCAGTATTTTTAAATAATTCTACTGAAAGAAACGCGATTACATCATGGAACGGAAATTTTACATACCACAGATACACAAAACTCCGACGATCTGTGTCGTTGAGATATCATGTGAATGTGTTCATACCACACTCGGCGAAGTTTCTGGTATTTTTTTTTAACATTATTAAGTGACAACGTGTTGTTTTTTCATGCTTCTGGGTAAGCTAACTTTTAAGATTATTCATGAGCTATCTCCATTTTGCACCACTGGCCTAGTATAAAGTAGATAACCATCCTTTGCGTTGCGGGCAGTCGGGTAAAAAGCCAACTCATTTCATCACACCATAAATAAAAAAGACATTGATCGGAAAACGAAATTTTACAGCCTTATTAAACTCAAGTGAACCCTGAAAGATATTATCAAGCATGTTTTATTTACTTTTCACCTTGTAAACATATACTTTACGAGGAGGAAATAAAAAATTTCGGCAATCAGTCCGGAATCATGTTGTTTATAGCCAATCAAAAATATGTATATGAATAAGAAACATGCTCTATCCCTGTTCATGTGAAGTTTTAGTATAGAATTAATTTTTCTGGTAAGTTTTGGGTTGTTTGTTATTATATGACCATAATTTTTAACGTCATGATAAAACTTAAAGAATATTAAAGAAAATAGAGCCTATAAAAATAATTCTGTTGAATTTGAAGAATATCAATAAAATATAGAAGTACTTATTTATGAATATAAGTTTCAGCTGGTTTAATCTATGATCATAATAATAAGCATTTATCTTGTCTAGATTGAAAAGTGAAAAATCTTGTACTTACCAAAACTATACACTAGTTGTAAGAAGGCGAGAGTTAGCACCAAAGTTGCAACTGAAACAAGAAAATAATTATTTTATTTAAAAATTTATTTTCTACCTACTTTCATGAAGTCGCTTAAAAAGTATTTTTTTCTGGTTCTTTTAATATTTACTAGACTCAAATTTTACAATTTCCAGTCTGAATTTCCTTCGTACCTCTCGCGTGCATGTTGGCGGGAAACTTGCTGAGAAAACGCGCGCACCCTCCTCGGCAGTCGGATCGGTACTGACGTAAGGAAGGAAGTTGGTGAGTGAATGAGGGAACTGAAGGATAGGTGGGCGTGGCTTGGGAAACTCGGTGAAAAGTTTTCAGGGGAAAACGGAGTGGTATTGAGGAGGTAGTATAGGATAATGGCGATAAGTAAGAGAATACGCAGGGAGACGGTAAGGTAACTATTATACGCACTACACGTCTAGTTTTTAATCAGAATCTGCTCTTACAGATTTAGTTACGATTTAGACAGTAAACTAGTCTTTCTAGTAGTTTTACATGTAAAGTATACGGGGTGTAAGGTGTAAAGGGACACTGGGACAGCTACCCGCAAACAGATAGATAGGGCTTGCTCAGCTCAGTCAACGAAACTGAAATTTTTTTACCAAGAAATTCTCTAAAGATATGAAAAAAAGATCCATATAATATTACCCGAAATTAAATTATATTACCTCAGTGTGCCTCGGTCAGACAATTTGTATGGTGTACATACATATTTGCTGAAAGAATTTCTTAATGAAAGTTTTTCAGTTTAGTTGACTGAGCATCCTTTGCGGAAAGCACTCCCTTACACTCCATATAGGAAATACACGTTGATATGATATTTGTCTTGTCCTGTAGTTTTAATCACTCCTGTGAAATAATCTTTGCTCTACGTAAATCTCTGATAAAGTATTCCAGGCAAGTTACAAGACAAACAATAACTCGACGACCCGAAATTAATTTATAAATGATGCAATATCAGTGATTTCCACTTCGTTCCATATTTTATTTGCGGAAGTCAAACAGAAGTTCAACCATCGACAGAAAAGTTTTAAACATGAATTTACTTAGACAGTGATTCTGGTTATGTATACTTAATCAAACTAAATGGATATGTGTACAGTTTAGCCACAGAACACAGGAAAAAGGGTTCTATGAGTTTAGCTATTCAATTCTGGACAGCACACAGTCATAAACTCATACATGACAATAACCTAATGAAACTCTCTTGGAAAAGAAATGTTTTCCACAGTGACATTAATTTTGCATTGCAAACGAGATTATGTTATGTATATTCACAGCTATCCTGTGTATATTAATTCCAGGAAATTTTTTATTATATCTCATCGAGATCATAACATAGAGTTTTGAGTATCAGTCACTTGTAATTTGTAAAGACACTAAATATTTTAAACCTGTTGGTTCCTAAATAATAAAAATAATTGCTAAAACTTGATTTACCTATGAACTGCTTGCTCTTTATTACATAGTTTTAAATTGGTAGTAGCCCATTTTTGCCTTTTTCCAATTTCGTTTTTGTATAAAATCAATCTGGCTGATTGGGCTATTCAGCTTGCGTTTTTGTCCCATCCAAATTGGGCTGTTCCAAAATGGCCGATTCGTATACAAATGAAGAACCGACTCGTCATTTTCCCGATTGGCAATTTACGCTTAATTCGGGATACAGCTTCATTTGGGGTAGTCGGGTAAACTGGGGATACATTTTTAAACGCATTGGTAAATGGGTAGTAATCAACTGATGAAAAATTCATGGAATTTTCGCGATTTAATTTATTTACTTCGATTGTTTGTAAGTGACCTTGTTTTAAGGTTTCTTGTAGGAATAAGACATTCTTCTTTGACAAAAAGTATTAAGATACTTCTTGGGAAAAGACCTTTAAAAATCACCGTCTGGATCGATTCCTATCTTGTAAGCGTTGTCGGTACTCGTCGTAGCGAATTTTTATTATTTCTTACTTTTATATTTGAGTTAAAAAATGGTTCAAAAGGCTAGACAGTATTCGAGCTTTCTAGTATATAGCAAAACGGTCATATCCCAGATACGATCTAGGATATATCTGCATATTCTGCATGCAGCTCACTCCACAAAAGCGGTCTCGTATTTCCAGAGAACAAGGTAATTTTTATAACCGCAGTGGTACGAGTTTTTAACACGGGGCCATAACTCGTGCCGCTCGTAGCAAAGGAACTGTCTTCTTTTCTATTCTAGCACGTCTTAGCAGTAAACCGTATGATGGCTCCTTCAAATATGATAAACTTTTATGACGAAGTCGGGGAGGATTTTTTAAACTTATTTCCTAAATTGAGACCGATTTTTGTGATAATTTTGAGTCTTCTGATTTTTTTTTATCAGTTACAAATTACTCTAATTTTCTCAGTAACGTTCTGTGAATATCAAAAACTAGAAGAGCTATCTTATTATTAAAGCACATGCTTTGTGTTTTCGATCTGGAGGTCGTGGGTACCTATTTGTAGGTTTTGCTATTTGTAGTTTATTCAGGACACTACAGAAGACTTGATGGGCATGTAAATAACAGTCAGTTCTCAGTTGTCAGTCACACAGTCTCATCAGAATTAAAGATTGAATAAGTAGAGTGCATTTGTATGTTGCGTTACATTAGCCAATAAAAAAGGTCTTCTTAATGAGACTGATCGCCGCCACAGTAATGCAAAATCGGTTGGGAGGGTAATTTATTAGTCAAGGGACGAATTAGGAAACATACCTTGTAAAACAGACCTATCTGGACAGTTCCTTTACGTTCAATGTTCCTTTATGTGTACCTGTGCTTGTGCATTCTTACTTTTTTGTTCCTTTATATCCTAACGGATGCACCAGTTTTAATTAGTATTGAAATGCACACACATCGCACTGTTTTAGCAGTCCGAGCTCTTGGAAATGCAATGTCCATTTTTAGTTTAGTTTTTTTAAATTGTGTTAATTTTCTTCCAGGCTGCACAGTAGGGGGCGACATAAAACATACAGTTTATTAGATGTTTCTTTTTCTGAGGAAATATACCCAAGGAAATCGGTGTATTCCTCAGAGTTGCATTGAAAATTAGTCTTTTAAAAAATTGGAAACTGTCTTTTATTTTTTTCTCCACCACGCTTTATCAGTAAAATGTCTGATGGTTCATTCAAATATGAAATATTTTTACGACGCACTTGGGACGCGGTCTGTTCTGCTAAAGTTTTTAAGATCACTTTTGTTTAAACAACTCTTTAAAAATGGGGAATATTTTTAGGAATTTTCTTTCGTTGCTGGATTATTTTATAGGTATTGAAGTTTTGGTTTGATACTCTAAAACTCTTGTTATGTTATCAGACTGGGTACATAAGTGTTTCGTCTTCGAGCAAGCTTATTTTTCAGTTTTAGATTGATACAAAGATTTGGAGTTGCATTTCTTAAAATAAAAGATCATCTATTTCATCTACTCATACTACGTTTGTAAGATATGGATCCATACACCCTATATAATTAGCAGTGCATCTGCTGCTGATGTGCTGTTCTGCAGTCCCGAGTTCCATTCCTGGTCGGGTCTATTTTGAACCATGAATTTAAAAAAAAAATGTCTGGGTGTTTTTGTGGTATATCTTCTCGAATATTCGATACAGAGAATCTTTGTGGGACGAGTGCCTTCAAGTTTTTTTTTTCTCTTCTTCAATCGCCCCGTTTTTCCAATAAGTTAACAAAGAAGCAGTAAAGTGAGTATCCAATCACGGGATGGAGGAATGCAATATGCACGTACCCTATTAACTTGCTCCGACCTCACTTTATACCGTCCTTTAGCGCAGTTAAGAATTTTGTACTACGTTCAGTCTAGTCATCATAAGCAACTTTATATAACTCGAGGACGTTAATGAAAACTTTCATCCTATCTACGGAAAAGCCAATAATTATTTTAATCGTCGATTTGGCCGAGTGAAGGCGAACTTGATTTTATAAAAATATTTTAATATGTAATTGAAAATTTGCTTCTAAGTTTACCAATATACAGGTTACCAATATACAGGTTTTAATTTTAAAGCTTAGCACACTGTCTTGAAATACCCATATCGGAAGCCTTAACCTCCTAGCTGTATTCATAGCAGAATAAATTTAGTTAAATGCTCTATCGCTTAGGATAGGTAATGTAGCGAATAGCAAAGTAAAGGAATTTTAAACATTTCATCCAACTATTGTATGTATAGCGACGCGACGTAAGATGCGTCAGAAACAAAAAACTGGTATTTTCCACTGTATTTTCCTTTTTCATGTATTACATTTTATAGAATAAAAACACAAGATTCTGTAAAATAATACTACAAAAATAAACATTTATGGACCTCTCTTTCTGTGATAAACTGAAAGCATAGTTTTTTTTCTGCACCTCTATTATACTACGATACTTTACTGACCCTCATACCATCTTTACTTTATCAGCTTAAGCTTGTTAAAAGTAAATGACGCTATTTTACTTTTTTACAGAGATGAACTCAGAATATTTAATTTTGGGTGGATCTGGATGTTTTGATTTTTTTAGTATTAGGTATTTTTAAAGAAAGGGTACCATATTCCACTGCTGAGGTAACTGTAAATACATACATTTTTTTTTTCAAACAAGCACAAATCCATTTACATAAAAAATAGGAATGGAAATTAAATCAGACCAGGATATGCATTATCAAGTATTTTATCAACTTTAAACTTCAATATTTTAGATAAGGTTAGAATAAAAAATGGTTTATTGTCATGAACAAAGGTCAAAGTTTAATTTGGTTTAAAAAGTCTGTCTGGCTGCTGGTGTAATTAATTAGACATTTTGTTATTTCATGTTATTTAAAAAGTGTTAAAGTTCTTTTTATTGTATTGCTTTGTGTTAAGTACTACCCCTTTTGATTATTAAAGAGTGAAATATTTCTTATAATTTGGTCCAGTATTGTTAGCAATTTAATTTTAATTTTATTTTATTTATACTTGTTAGACTATAAAAACTACCAATAATACAACTCGGTAGCGTTCAAACTACAGAAAGGGACCACTACTGCCACTAAGAAAAAGGTTAGAGGATAAGAAATAACCCTATAGAGACAAACTCTAAAAACCAACCTGGATGCTAAGCTAGTTACCTACCCATTTACCCATTTATAGATAGATGTGCCTACCTATTGTTATATTAATAGGGATAATATAGGATAGCTAGCACATAAACCCAAGAGGAGAGGTTTGCGTGTTGGCAAATAGGAATAGGTCATTCATCTATGCATTTTATTTCTGCATAAAAAATATTTATAAAGAAAGGTTTATTAAAACAACATTTAGACCATGTAACGCCCAACGAAACCCTTTCTTCCTGATTTAGTTCCACACATTTGCATTGTTCTTTTAAAAGAAAAGATAACCTTAAAAGGAACCCACAGGAAAATGTTAAAAGAAACAATAAAAGCAACATTTTATTTTTCGAATTGAATATCAATGATAAATCGACCCAAAGGCAATTGTTTGTAAATAAAATTAAGAAAGAATGTACTTACTACAGAAGTTTTGGCAACAATTCATAACTATGAAACAAACTGTGAAAATTGTATACCTATACAATACAAACTAGTCTAGTATAGCTTGAACTGGCAAATGTAGACGATACGACAGAGAAAAATAGGTAGGTGTGTTTATACTTACATTTATCCATTTTTTTAAGTAATAATTGCAGAAAACAGCAAAAAAAAACACAGTTCGTTTTTCAGTTTTGTTATGACGTTATTTTTTTTAATTTGCAATTGACACATCTAGTGATGTACATAAAATGAATCAGTTCCGAAGAAGAGTTAGCTCATTTACTTTTTATTGCACAAATAATGTTTAGTTGCCAGTATAGAAAGAGACGGTGCTATATAAAAACCTTATAGGTATTGAATTGTTTTGTATTGTATTTATTTATTACTCATTTACAATAATCTCTTATTCTATAACAATAGCCCCACAAAACTGCTTACGCAGTTTGACTGTGAGGTCGATGAGGTCTTTGCAAAAACCTGTGACAAAAACAAAGAGGCAATATAACTTTCTCTGTTACTTATTTTGACTTTAGCTCTATGCGATTACAAAAAAAAGCGCATTTAGCATGTTTTTGCTGATGGTCTTGTTGCCTAGCCATAATAAAAAAAACATCCCCAGTTGTATCCATTTATTCCAACAGATGTCGCTACCTACATTATTAAAACAATATGCACTTTTTCTCAAGGATCAAAGGTCTAAAATCGCTCGCATCACATCACATTTTGACATTACTTGTTTGGATTCTTTCGTATCATGTTGTGTTGTTGAACTCCGCTTATCAAATCTTATTTTTATTTAATTTATCAGTAAAGTAAGGATTATATTACGGTGTCAATTTTATCTATCATGTAATAATATAAAGTTCCTTACACTGTGCGTTTTAAACTCGTAGCTACACGTAACAGAGTTTTACTTCGTTTTGGAGTGAAAGTACACTTTTCGAAAGTTTGTATTTTGTTGTATATTAAGTTAAAAATGGTGCAAAATATGGAAGTTAAGGTGTCCGACGATCAGTTGAGGAGGTTTTTCCCGGATCTACCATCGGGGCCCCTGGACAGATACAGAAAACAAGCAACTTTTGATTGGCGACGTATGAAGTTGGCCTACGACACTATTAGCAGTATTGAGCTCAAAGTAAGTTTAAATACTTTATTAAAATAAAATAAAACAATAATTTTGCCACGCATAATTAGTAGACAAGAATGATTCACATACAATTTGCCATAAAATTGGTATCACATCATTAGGTAGCCCAAAACCGGTATTTGTTATGTATGTAGATGCATGTTATGTGGCTGGACTTTAACCTTGGAGGTGTTTGAACAATATACATTAAAGGACAAACATTATAATTGTCTTGTTCTTGTCTTCTTCTTCTTAGCGAGTGGATTTTCGAATCGAACAACGACCCGATAAACCCTGGTGTCAGAGTTTTCAAACCGCCTAGTAGCACAGCTATATAGGCCTCTGACATGGTTTCAGTAACGATCACTATCAAAGACAGCGACCGGGACCGACGGCTTAACGTGCCCTCCGAAGCACGGAATCCTTTTTCTTTTCGGACAATCAGGTGATTCAGTCTGCAATGTCCTAACCAAACTGGGGAAAACCTCACAAAGTGATAAATTGACAAATATCAATTTTGTATTCCCCCCCTGGGAATCGAACCCAGGACCTCCGGATCGTAAGCCCACGGCTTAGACCACTAGACCACAGAGGCAGTTGTTCTTGTACATGCATACTATTACGAAGAAAAAATATTATGATTTTATTTAGGTATTTAAAAATTGGTCGTGGAATGCCAACCATTACATAAAATGATTAGATACAGTATTTTATACAAAATCAATTTCTTATTGATGAGAATACCTAAGAATTTATATTTAATTTTTATGTTAATACTTTACTGCTCTTTTGTTGCTGTCTCGTCATGGCTCATTCATGTTTCCCATGGCAATGTGATATTCTCCATGCTAAAAGAGTCAAATCTCGCTATCTGGTCAATGTACAGTCAGAAACCAATGTTACATTTTAACGTTCTAATTCCTTCACCACCGTACAAGAAACTAGGTACATCAACATTGCTACATTTTGTTTGGGAACGTGTTACAAATAAACAAATTTTATAATGTTTGATTTATTAGTTAAATCCTTTAGTTGTGTAACAACAACAAATTGATTTATTACAATTTTTTATTGAATTTAAGTATTTGTCTTCTAGGATAGAACATACAATTTCATGAGGGATCACCCACTATTTAAACATCAACCTGAAACCCCATCATTAGATGAAGAACGACAGATTGCCTTTGGGTCGATTTATCATTGATATTCAATTCGAAAAATAAAATGTTGCTTTTATTGTTTCTTTTAACATTTTCCTGTGGGTTCCTTTTAAGGTTATCTTTTCTTTTAAAAGAACAATGCAAATGTGTGGAACTAAATCAGGAAGAAAGGGTTTCGTTGGGCGTTACATGGTCTAAATGTTGTTTTAATAAACCTTTCTTTATAAATATTTTTTATGCAGAAATAAAATGCATAGATGAATGACCTATTCCTATTTGCCAACACGCAAACCTCTCCTCTTGGGTTTATGTGCTAGCTATCCTATATTATCCCTATTAATATAACAATAGGTAGGCACATCTATCTATAAATGGGTAAATGGGTAGGTAACTAGCTTAGCATCCAGGTTGGTTTTTAGAGTTTGTCTCTATAGGGTTATTTCTTATCCTCTAACCTTTTTCTTAGTGGCAGTAGTGGTCCCTTTCTGTAGTTTGAACGCTACCGAGTTGTATTATTGGTAGTTTTTATAGTCTAACAAGTATAAATAAAAATAAAATTAAAATTAAATTGCTAACAATACTGGACCAAATTATAAGAAATATTTCACTCTTTAATAATCAAAAGGGGTAGTACTTAACACAAAGCAATACAATAAAAAGAACTTTAACACTTTTTAAATAACATGAAATAACAAAATGTCTAATTAATTACACCAGCAGCCAGACAGACTTTTTAAACCAAATTAAACTTTGACCTTTGTTCATGACAATAAACCATTTTTATTCTAACCTTATCTAAAATATTGAAGTTTAAAGTTGATAAAATACTTGATAATGCATATCCTGGTCTGATTTAATTTCCATTCCTATTTTTTATGTAAATGGATTTGTGCTTGTTTGAAAAAAAAAATGTATGTATTTACAGTTACCTCAGCAGTGGAATATGGTACCCTTTCTTTAAAAATACCTAATACTAAAAAAATCAAAACATCCAGATCCACCCAAAATTAAATATTCTGAGTTCATCTCTGTAAAAAAGTAAAATAGCGTCATTTACTTTTAACAAGCTTAAGCTGATAAAGTAAAGATGGTATGAGGGTCAGTAAAGTATCGTAGTATAATAGAGGTGCAGAAAAAAAACTATGCTTTCAGTTTATCACAGAAAGAGAGGTCCATAAATGTTTATTTTTGTAGTATTATTTTACAGAATCTTGTGTTTTTATTCTATAAATGTAATACATGAAAAAGGAAAATACAGTGGAAAATACCAGTTTTTTGTTTCTGACGCATCTTACGTCGCGTCGCTATACATACAATAGTTGGATGAAATGTTTAAAATTCCTTTACTTTGCTATTCGCTACATTACCTATCCTAAGCGATAGAGCATTTAACTAAATTTATTCTGCTATGAATACAGCTAGGAGGTTAAGGCTTCCGATATGGGTATTTCAAGACAGTGTGCTAAGCTTTAAATTAAAACCTGTATATTGGTAACCTGTATATTGGTAAACTTAGAAGCAAATTTTCAATTACATATTAAAATATTTTTATAAAATCAAGTTCGCCTTCACTCGGCCAAATCGACGATTAAAATAATTATTGGCTTTTCCGTAGATAGGATGAAAGTTTTCATTAACGTCCTCGAGTTATATAAAGTTGCTTATGATGACTAGACTGAACGTAGTACAAAATTCTTAACTGCGCTAAAGGACGGTATAAAGTGAGGTCGGAGCAAGTTAATAGGGTACGTGCATATTGCATTCCTCCATCCCGTGATTGGATACTCACTTTACTGCTTCTTTGTTAACTTATTGGAAAAACGGGGCGATTGAAGAAGAGAAAAAAAAAACTTGAAGGCACTCGTCCCACAAAGATTCTCTGTATCGAATATTCGAGAAGATATACCACAAAAACACCCAGACATTTTTTTTTTAAATTCATGGTTCAAAATAGACCCGACCAGGAATGGAACTCGGGACTGCAGAACAGCACATCAGCAGCAGATGCACTGCTAATTATATAGGGTGTATGGATCCATATCTTACAAACGTAGTATGAGTAGATGAAATAGATGATCTTTTATTTTAAGAAATGCAACTCCAAATCTTTGTATCAATCTAAAACTGAAAAATAAGCTTGCTCGAAGACGAAACACTTATGTACCCAGTCTGATAACATAACAAGAGTTTTAGAGTATCAAACCAAAACTTCAATACCTATAAAATAATCCAGCAACGAAAGAAAATTCCTAAAAATATTCCCCATTTTTAAAGAGTTGTTTAAACAAAGTGATCTTAAAAACTTTAGCAGAACAGACCGCGTCCCAAGTGCGTCGTAAAAATATTTCATATTTGAATGAACCATCAGACATTTTACTGATAAAGCGTGGTGGAGAAAAAAATAAAAGACAGTTTCCAATTTTTAAAAGACTAATTT